>JAQQSY010004286.1:0-12400 GCA_028646535.1 Procyon lotor
GTGATGGAACATGTGCAGGTAAATTAACACTTAATCTTAATTTATTGTTACTTTTTTATTTTTAATTATGAAATTAGATGTTAATGATATTTATTAACATTTAGGTAATTAGTTGTAAGGGCTTAAATTTTTGTTTTAATTTGAACACACGCAATGTGGGAGGGATGAAATAGACTAGGAACAAATTTACTAGCTAGGGTGTGTTAACTTATTCTTAAATTTTCCTCTAGGTGGCAATAAAGAGCTATATGTAATGGCAATAACCAACCCCTCCACAGGGTAGGAGGGAAGAAAAGGATTCCAAATAGAAAATCAGTACATTAAAAACAATGAATTCAAAGTGCTTAAATTTTTTTTTTTTTTAAATGTAACTTGAGAGTAGTTTTTGTCCTTAAGTTCAACTTGGGATGTCCTTGTATTTTTCCTCTGGTGCCTGTGCTCTATTGAACATGTTTCCCAAAGAAATGTTTTTCTAGCATATTCTACAAAGAATTGTTTTTGTTTGCAAACTGTTATCCTGATTTTTTTTTGTAGGCAATGGGGAATTATGACACAGCGAATAATTGGTATGAAAAATTTGTTTTGTTTTAAATTATGTGTTGTAATGGTTTCCATAGGGTCGAATCTTTCGTGATTTCACAATTCCTGGAGTTAGCCCAGCAGAACGCTCAGCCATATATGTGGCCATGATAGAAACCTTGGCTCACTTACATTCCTTGAATGTACAGTCATTGCAGCTGGAAGGATATGGTAGAGGTGCTGGCTACTGCAAAAGACAGGTAATACATCCACATAAAGAGCTCCTTTTGTCAAGTTCTTGGAAATGTATGTTATTAGTCAAAATAAAAACCTATTTTATACTTTCCTGAAACTCGGATATAACCTTTAATATCAGCCTTTATATTGACTTCTTGTTAGCATAAAATAATTTTATATTTTAATGATTTTTAAGATTTATTTATTTGTTAGAGAGAGAGATCACAAGTAGGCAGAGAGGCAGGCAGAGAGAGAGAGGGAAGCAGGCTCCCTGCTGAGCAGAGAGCCTGATGTGGGCCTTGATCCCAGGACCCTGAGACCATGACCTGTGCCAAAGGCAGAGGCTTTAACCCACTGAGCCAGCCAAGTGCCCCAATAATTTTATATTTTTAGATCACGATTTTTCAGCCTAAACTTCTGTAGCTAACAACATGTACATGAGTGCAAATTTAAAGCTTCTCAGCCTCATCTAATTTTGCAATATATTTTCCATACAGTTTCTCTTTTTAAGTTAACATATCTATTAAGCACAACTATGTGTTTTATACTTAGTACTGTGTTAAAAGTCAAGAAAATAGAAATAAGTTCTTCCCCCTAAGGGAACTTTGGTCATTTCTTGAGAGACCTGTACATGAATCTCATTTACATGAAACCTGAAAATAGAATAAAGGAGTATATAATCTAGTAGTAAGTGGTTTGGTACTCTTGATGAGAACTGTTCCATTCAGAGGGTGGTTATTAGTGTGCCTTTGCTTAGGTGGGGAAAGCTTTGTGGAAGAGTTATGTCTTGCATTATGTATATAAGGAAAGAGAATATCTAGAGTGATAGGGAAAAGATGGTGAACATTTCAAACCAAAAGGACAGCTCGATCAGATATGTTTCCCTTTGTATGTATGTCTTTTTGAGGGTTCTGACTGAAGAGAGAAGGGAACCAAGATTTAGAGAGTACTCACTGTATGCCAGTTCCCATGGTAGGTGAGTTACTGACCTACTCTTTTTTTTTTTTTTTTAAAGATTTTATTTATTTATTTATTTGACACAGAAAGAGAGAGATCACAAGTAGGCAGAGAGAAAGGAGGAAGCAGGCTCCCTACCGAGCAGAGAGCTTGATGCGGGGCTCGATCCCAGGACCCTGAGATCATGACCTGAGCCAAAGGCAGAGGCTTAACCCTCTGAGCCACCCAGGCGCCTCTGACCTACTCTTTTTACATCTTTCTAACAGCCCTAAGACATAAATATTATTACCCCTATTTTGTAGATGAATCTGAGGCTAATGGATATCAAATAATACATGAATAAGTGATTTAGACATAATTTGTACCCATGTCTGTATGATTTCAAAGATGAAGGTCTTTACTGCACTCAGTTGAACAGAGATACCTTGGGGAATGTGGAGAGAACTATAAACTGATATATAAAATGGTTTCAGTTGATGGAGGACTTTGAGAATAGTTTGATTTGTTTGCATTTGATTCTAAGCATAATGAAAAGTCTTTGCAGTCCTCATATCTGAAATAATATTTAGAAGATTCTGTGGTTAATGAGGCATTAAAATGAAAAGTAAAAACCTCCCTCCTCCTAGCCCCCGTATTTCCTTTTTCAGTGATTATTTGTTTCTTGTGACCCTTCCAGAAATCTCCTATACCTATTTATTTGTGTATATGTTTGCATGATTTTGTGTACCTTCTTTTTTCTTCCACAAAATAATTGCGGAATAAAGACTAGAACCCACATTTCTTGATTCCTATGCCAATATTTTTTCCTGATAAAAATCTAGATTGGTAAAATGAACTAGATGGAAGAGAGATTTAAATGTTCTAGGCTTTAAAAAAAATGTTTTTGGGCTCATGCTCATGTCACTTATAGGCATTTGTCTTGAGCGTTTAGGAATAAGACCAAATTTGATACAATCTAGTTTTGTTTTAATTTTAGAATTGCTGGATCTTCTACTTTCAGCTCTATAATTTTCTTATTTGTATATCTCTAGGTATCAACCTGGACAGAGCAATATCAAGCTGCAGCTCATCAGGACATCCCTGCCATGAACCAACTATCTGACTGGCTAATGAAAAACTTGCCAGATAATGACAATGAAGAAAACTTGATTCATGGAGATTACAAACTGGATAACATAGTTTTCCACCCTACAGAGGTACTGTAAGCCATATTTATAATAAACTGAGTAATCAGTCTTAGCACTTCTGATTTGGGACACAAGTGCCAGGTAGATGTTCCCCTTAGAGCTCTGAAGGAGCCCAACCCAACCTCACACTTTTCCTACTTTTGGGACTATCTTCACCACTCAAAACTTTTAGGAATGAGTCCTACAGATTTTCAGGCATGGGTAGCTGCCTACCTTTGAGGCCAAGTCTAACCCTCAGGATATCTGATTTACTACTTAAACAGGATTTGTGAATTTGCGTGAGTGTCACTATTTTCTGAGAAAACAGAGAAGTTTTTCATCTACAAAAAATATTTACCTTACCCAGGTTCTTGCTCTTTTGGTTCATTTCCATTTCCTTTTCTTATCTCATAAAGAATTTTTAATTTGATTTATTGTAAGTTCAGAGGGGCGCCTGGGTGGCTTAGTTGGTCAAGCATCTGCTTTCAGCTCAGATCATGATCCTAGGGTCCTAGGATCGAGCCCCACATTCTCCCTGCTCAGCAAGAAGTCTGCTTCTCCCTCTCTCTCTGCTTGCCGCTCCCTCGCGTGTGTTCTGTCAAATAAATAAAATCTTTAAATATATATGTATAAGCTCAGAGAGGCCAGAATTCCAAAAACCACTTCTAAGGTTTTGAAAGAATTCAAGAGATTAATGTGACCTTGCTCTGTATAAATGTACACGGTGTAATCATTTTAAAGGGTACAAACAATTCAGAACTATAACCCTCCTCCACAGAACACAGACAGTGAGGCCTGGGATTGGAGGAGTATGATGGGATTGGGGAAACCACTTCAATTCTTCTCATTACCTTTATGCCATTGGACAAGACACTTGGCCCTTAGTATTCTGACATTAATGTGTAAGATTTATAGTTCCCTGAGTCCTACTTCTTAGAAGAGGTTTTTCTGGGTTCATTACTTTTCTCAGAATGCTGAGATGTTTTGGGGCAAGAAGAACTGCTCAATGTATGTGCTAAGCTTCTGGGTTTTCTGTTCTTTCCCTGTAGGAAGAGGATAGGAGAAAAATAGCATTATAAATTACATTACTGTCCTAATTCCAAGTAGTAGTATATCAAATCAAAGTTCAAACATAACAAAGACATGAGCATATTCAATAGCAAGACAGTAAACTTTTTATAAGAAAGTCAATTTGGATATTAAAATTATGTGTATGTAATTATATATGTGTATGGGTAAACTTTTGTTAATGGCCTTGATGAATTCTGAAATAACTTTGTTAAATATGGATTAGGAAGATTAAAGAGTGCTAGCTAATAACCTGGAAAAATTTTAAAAGCTTATATCTTAAAACCTAGCAGGATCAGGCCTATATTTGATCTGCATTATTTGAGTCATTAACAGTTTAGGAGCCTATCTTTGAAGTCAGAGTCTTCTATGTGTTCTATGTACCTTTCTACTCCTTGCTTAAACAAGGAGGGAAAAATTCAGACCTAACTCTCTTGAATTTTGTGTCATCAACCAAGATGTTTAAATTTAGGATTAGTCATAAAATGCTGAAAGTTATGGTGTGACACTAAGTACCGTGTAGTTACTCCCTTTTAATTTTTTAATCTCATATTAGAAAACTATTGCTTATATGATTAAAGTTGTCAAACAGGTGTTATCTTCCTTTAGAAAAGCAGAATATTCAATAGTTGGAAGAACCATTTTTTAAAAAAGAAACAACTAGTAGAGGTAGAGTGAGGCTATTCAGCTGCAGTACTGATTTGTGACATACAGGATTATCTTTTCATGTGTTAGGGTTTTATGGTATCTGGTAAAATGTCTTCTACTTTCTATCCAATAAACCCATAATTAATAGTTAAATTTAGTCAATTTCTCCCCCCTATAAATATTGTAGCTAATTTTTATGGAAGTAATATATGATTGGCAGAGTACAAGTCAACTAGCATTTATTCATTACCAACAATTTGCTCTGAAAAATAGGGTTGGAAATAGGGTTGGAAGGGAAATACAGCCTTAATGAGCTCAAAATACAATTAGAAAACAACTAGCTAACAGCAGAAAACAACATATACCCAAGTGCTAAAGTATGTCATACAAATGACCTACAAGAGCAATCAGAAGGAAAGATACACTGTGGACTGGCATTAAAAGCTGTGAGATGTTGGGGCACCTGGGTGGCTCAGAGGGTTAAGCCTCTGCCTTCAGCTCAGGTCGTGATCTCAGGGTCCTGGGATTGAGCCCCGCATCGGGCTCTCTGCTCAGCGGGAAGCCTGCTTCCTCCTCTCTCTCTGCCTGCCTCCCTGCCCACTTGTGATCTCTCTGTCAAATAAATAATAAATAAAATCTTTAAAAAAAAAAAAAAGCTGTGAGATGTTAAAATTTAGTTTTAGTTAGTAAGTTCATCTTTTCCACCTCATTTTTAATTTTTATTTATTTATTTTTTAAAATACCCCTTTATTAAGTAAACTCTACCCTCATTGTGGGGCTTGAATGCATGACCCCAAGACCAAGAGTCACATGCTCTACCAACTGACCCAGCCAGGCACTCCCCACCTCATTTTTTAGATTTCATAAGTAAATGGGGAAATTAGGGTATATTTCTTTTTTTGTGA
Organism: Procyon lotor; assembly: GCA_028646535.1. NCBI lineage: Eukaryota > Metazoa > Chordata > Mammalia > Carnivora > Procyonidae > Procyon > Procyon lotor. The sequence goes on from JAQQSY010004286.1 coordinate 5,501, forward strand.
AGGCATTCCACAAATTGGAAAATAAGTCTTTGGACTATAGTGAGCTGAATATGTGTATGTATATGCTCACCTAGGGATATATTATCCCTAGTTTATATTCCTAGGGATATGATTGAAAGCTTTTTATTTTTTCTTTGAAAATAAGGATTATGTTTTAATTTTTTTTTTTTTTTTTTTACCTTTGCCTCTAGAGTCTGTATAGCAGATGCTCAGTAAATGGAGATCAGCTAGACTATGACCTCCTTTAAAGCAGTGACTATAGCATTTATGTAGCAGGTGATTACATGTTTCTGAATAGAATCTACGTTGAAAGAATTAATTTTATTAATCACTATTTCTGTATCATATATTTGTGCTTAATTTTTATTTTCTAACAGTGTGACCTTAAAGCAGATAATTTAGCCTCTGTGCCTCAGTTTTTATTTTAATTTGTTTTTATTGATGCATAATTGACATTGTAACATATTTAGGTATACAATACAATGATTTGATACCTCCAACACTGTGAAACAATCACAGTAAGTATTGTTTACCCCTTCACCCTATGAATACATAATATGCAGTACAATGTTAGAGTCATCTAATCTAGTCATCTAGTCTGGACGGGAGTCATCTAGTCACCATTGTGTACATTGTATCCCCTAATTTATTTATTTTATGGTTGGAAGTTTATACCACTTGACCCCCTTCTCCCATTTCACTCACAACACACCCTCTTACCTCTGGCAACCACTAGTGTGCTCTTTTCATGTATGAGTTTAATTATATTTGTTTTGTTCTTTTGCTTTTTAGATTCCACATATAAGTGAAATCATATGGTATTTGTCTTCCTCTGTCTGATTTAGTACACTTAGCGTTAAACCCTCAAGGTCCATTCATGTTGTCACAAATCGGAAGATTTCATTCTTTTGTAGGGCTGAATAGTATTCCATTGTATATATACAAAATCTTCATCCATCCATCCATCCATCCATCCATCCATCCATCCATCCATCCATCAGTGGATACTCTGGTTGTTTTAGCATCTTGGCTGTTGTGAATATTACTGCAGTGAACAGAGAAGTGCATATATCTTTTCTAATTAGTGTTTTAATTTTCTTCATATAAACATGCAGAAGTAGAACTGCTGGATCATATGGTAGTTCTCTTCCTGGCTTTTTGAGGAAACTCCATACTATTTTTCATAGTGGCTGCACCAGTCTACATTGGTGGGAATGTGCAGAAGTTCCCTTTTCTCTACATCCTCACCAGCACTTGTTATTTTCTGTCTTCTTGAAAATGGCCATTATGACAGGTTTGAGATGGTATCTCATTGTGGTCTTGATTTGTATTTCCCTGATGATGAGTGATGTTGAGCATTTTTTTCATCCAACTATTGGCCATCTGTATGTCTTCTTTGGAAAATTTCTATTTAGAACTTATACTTTTTTTTTAATCGGAATGTTACTTTGTCATTGAGTTATAGGAGTGCTTTATCTATTTTGGCTGTTAACTCCTTATTCTATATATGATTTGTAAATACTTTGTCCCATTCATTTTTATTTTATTGATGGTTTCCTTTACTGTGGAGAAGGTTTTTAGTTTGATGTAGTCCCATTTGTTTATATTTGCTTTTGTTGCCATTGCCTTGGGAATCAGTTACCAAAAAAAAAAGAATACTGCCAAGAGCAATGTCAAGGAGCCTACCACCTATGTTTTCTTCTAGGAATTTTGTGGTTTCTGGTCTTGTATTCAAGTCTTTAATCCAGTTTGAGATAATTTATGTATGGTGTAAGATAGTAGTGTGGTTTCATTCTTTTGCATGTGGCTGTCCAGTTTTCCCAATACCATTTATTAAAGAGACTGTCTTTTCCCCATTGTATATTCTAGCCCCCTTTGTCATAAATTAATCGGCCATATACATGTGGGCTTTTTTCCTAGGCTCTTTATTCTGTTCCATTTATCATTGTGTCTGTTTTTGTGCCAGTACCATTTTGATTATTATAGCAATATATAATTTGATATCAGGAAGTGTGATACTTCCAGCTTTATTCTTTCCCAAGATTGCTTTGGCTCTTTGGGATCTCATGTGATTCCATACAAATCTTAGGATACTTTGTTCCATTTCTGTGAGAAGTGTCCTCGAAATGTGGATAGGAATTGCATTGGATCTGTAGATTGCTTTGAATAATATGGATATTTTTTTATTAACATATAATGTATTATTTGCCCCAGGGGTACAGGTCTATGAATCATCAGGCTTACGCATTTCAATAATATGGATATTTTAACAATATTCTTCAAATCCATGAGTATGGAATATCTTTCCATTTGTGTGTTCTTCAATTTATTTCATCAATGTCTTACAGTTTTCATTGTACAGGTCTTTTGCCTGCTTGATGAAATTCATTCCTAGGTATTTTATTCTTTTTGGGTGCAATTGTAAATGGAATTTTCTAAATTTCTCTTTCTGATAGTTTGTTGTTACTGTATAAAAACATTATTGTATGTTGATTTTGTATCCTGCAACTTTGCTTGATTTGTTTATTCTTATCATAGATTTTTTTGTGAAGTCTTACAGCATTTTCTATATAAAACGTCATGTTGTCCACAAATAATGACAGTTTCACTTCTTCCTTTCCAATTTAGAGACTTTTAAATTTCTTTTCTTGCCTAATTGCTCTGGACTTCCAATACTGTGTTGAAAAAAAAGGGGCAAGAGTGGGCATCCTTGTCTTATTCCTAATTGTTAAATGAAAAGTTTTCAGCTTTTTACCATTAAGTATGATGTTTGCTGTGGGCTTGTTCTATATGGACCTTTACTTTGAGGTACATTCACTATAACGACTTTGTTGAGAGTTTTTATTATAAATGGATGTTGAATTTTTTCAAATTTTTTTCTGCATCTACTTAGATGATCAAATGATCATTTTCTTGATGTGGCGTATAACATTGGTTTATTTGCAGATGTCAGACCATCTTTGCATCCCTGGAATAAATCCCACTCAATCATAGTGTATGATCTTTTTAATGTATTGTTGAATTTAGTTTACTAATATTTTGTGGAGGATTTTTGCATCTGTGTTCATCAGGGATATTGGCCTATAATTTTCTTTTTTGTGTGTGTGGTGTCTTGTCTGGTTTTGGTATCAAGGTAATGCTGGCTTTATAACATGAGTTTGGGAGGCACCTGGCTGGCTTAGTTGGAGGAGCATGAGACGATCTCGGGATCCTGAGTTTGAGCCCCACATTGGGTGTACAGATAAATTAAAAAAAAAAATAAATAGGATTTGGAAGTATTCTTTTCAGTTTTTTGGAAGAGTTTGAGAAGGATAGATATTAAATCTTATTTGAATGTTTGATAGAATTCACCAGTGAAGCTGTCTGGTCCTGGACTCCTACCTCTGCAACTATGTTTCCTTCCCTAATTTTTAGTCATTAGTTCTTCAAATAAGTTTTCTGTCCCTTTTTCTCTTTTCTCCTTCAGGACCTCTATAATACAAATGTCATTCCACTTGATGTTGTTTCATAGGTCCCTTAAACTACTGTAACTTTATTTTTATTTATTTTTTAAAGCATTTGTCCATGCCCCTTTCTTTTTTAAGATTTTTTTTTTTTTTTTTTAATTTGACAGAGAGAGATCACAAGTAGGCAGAGAGGGAGAGAGAAAGGGAGAAGCAGGCTCCCGGCTGAGCAGAGAGCCCCATGCGGGGCTCGATCCCAGGACCCTGAGATCACAACCCAAGCCGAAGGCAGAGGCTTTAACCCACTGAGCCACCCAGGCACCCCAAACTACCGTCACTTAAAAAAAAATTTTTTTTTCTATTTTGTTTTGGTGAGTTTCACTACCCCATCTTCTAGGTCACTGATCTGTTCTTCTGTTTAATCTAGTTTGTTCTTGAACCTCTCTTGTGCATTTTTTCAGTTCATTTATTGCATTCTTCAGCTTTGTGACTTATGTTCAATAGTTCCTTATATTTTCTCTCATTGTTGACATTCTTGCTGTGTTTACCCATTCTTCTTAGATCAGTGAGCATCTTTATGACCAATACTTTGAGCTCTTTATCAAGTAAATTACTTACCTGCATTTCATTATGGTTTTATTCTGGGGTTTTATCTTGCTTTCTTATTTGGAACATATTCCTTTTTCCTTATTTTGCTTGATTTTCTTTGTTTCATCCTCTTTTAAAGGTTTATTTATTTGGGGGGGGAAGAGAGAGGGAAAGAGAGAAGCTCAAGCAGACTCTCTGCTGAGCATGGAGCCCAGCATAGGGTTTGATCTCACAAGTCAAAGATCACAACCTAAGCTGAAATCAGGAGTCAGACGCTTAACCGACAGCGACACCCAGGCTCCTCTGTCTTTGTTTCTATGCATTAAGCACAGTTGCTATCTCTTCCGTCTTAAAGGAGTGGTCACAGGAACATGGGATGTGTTTCACTCTGCTGTCTGTGCAATGTCCAGGGGGTGATAGCCTGCCAAGGACTGCCTGATTGTTTCAGCCCCATGGGGCCCAGAAATGCAAGCCCCCTGGCCACCAGAGCCAACATTCAAGGGGTGTCCCTTGTGTGGACAGCTTTGACAGGGCCATAAAGGAAGAATGGGCTAGGATAATACCACCACTGGATTTACTGGGATGAGGCCTTGAGGGAGCACCTTGCTGGGTAGCCCACTGGCGGAGTTCAGTGAAGCAGGGCCATGTGGTAGCACAGGGTCAGAGCATACCTGTCTGTTAAACCCGGGTTTAGCAATGTGGGGCCACAGGGCAAGCAGCACTAGTGAGGTAGAGGGAGAATGCAAAAATGGCACCTGCCAGCATCTCCATCCCCAGAGAGAGTTCAAAGAGATCCCAGCCACTCCAGCAGATGCTTTAAGATTGGCCAGTGAATCTCCTTCATATAAGGTCTAAGTTCTTTTCAACTTGCTGCTTTTGATGGGTCCCAAGAAGTGTAAATCTATACATGAGCCCTTTAAGAGTGGAGTCTGTTTTCTAGAGCCTTTTGGTTCTCCTGGATGTGAATCCTATTGTTTTCAAAGCCAGACGTTTTGGGGGCTCAACTCTCTGGTGCACATCCCCAGAATGGGAGTACCTGATGTGGGTTTTAAACCCCTTGCTCTCTGGGATATAGTCCATATTTCTGTGATCCCTCCTGTTTGTGGGTTGCCACATTGGAGGGTAGGATTTTTGGTGAGACTACATCTCTACCTCTCTTACCCATATTGATGTAGTGCTGTTTTGTTTTTGTTTTTGTTTTTTAAGATTTTACTTATTTTGACAGAGAGAAACAAAAAGAGAGGGAACACAAGCAGGGGGAGTGGGAGAATTAAGCTTCCTGCTGAGTGGGAAGCCTGATGTGGGGCTTGAACCCAGGACACTGGGATCATGACCTGAGCCAAAGGCAGACGCTTGCAACTGAGCCACCCTGGCACCCCTTAAGATTTTATTTTTAAGTAATTTCCACACCCAACTTGGGGCTTGAATTCACAACTCCAAGATCAAGAGTTGCATTCTCTAATGACTGAGCTAGCCATGTATGTGCCCTTGGTATATAGCCTTTCTGTCCTTTATTATGGAGGAGCTGTTCAGATCGTTTTCAGATCTTTTTCAGAGAAGTTCTTCTATATGGAGCTAAAGATTTGGTGTATCTGGAAGTAGTTGAGTTCAAGGTCTTCCTATGCTACCATTTGAACTACTCATTTTAACTTTTTATTTAAAATAGTTATAGACTCGGGGCGCCTGGGTGGCTCAGTTGCTTAAGCAGCTGCCTTCGGCTCAGGTCATAATCTCAGGGTCCTGGGTTCGAGTCCCGCATCGTGCTCTCTGCTCAGCTGGGAGCCTGCTTCCCCCTCCCCCCGCCGCCTGTCTCTCTGCCTACATGTGATCTCTCTCTATCAAATAAATAAATAAAAAATCTTTAAAAAATAAAATAGTTATAGACTCATAAGTTGTAAAAAAAAAAAAAAGTACAGAGGGGTCTTGTATACCTATAATTCTAATTCCCTAAATGGATCTCACACAGCTATAGTATATTATCAAAGCCAGGATACTGACATTGTGTGCCTTTTAAATTGGATAAAGAAATACCAAAATTTCAGGGTTGTTGGGAAGCTAAAATGAAGTAATCAATGTGGAGCAAGTAGCTGGTACCTGACATAGCTGTGCTGAACTTGTTTCAATTCTCTTCTTTTCTCCTCTGTTTTTCTATTTTACTTTTTTCAAAGATTGCCTATCAAGCTCTGTTCTTCATAAAACTATTAAGGTAGAAGTAAATATTTCATAATATGTACTAAGACTTAAACAGTGGTTGTAAAGGATCAAATTTAGGAGACTTTTAAGTTGTACATGTCTGTAATGAATGAGGTTTGAGATTTTATCATTTTGTGGTTTTTTCAAAGAATAGCATGTTCTATTTTTATCATCATAAAACACAAGAAAGAAGACAAAAACAAACTTAAATGATAAACCTTCCAGGAATGTGTGTCGTAAGCCAGTAAAGGATTACTAAAGGATATGGCAAAATCAGAGTACTTTACTCAATTTTGTAATCAATATTTTCCAGTTACTTGTACATAAAGTATTTGAAACATGTTTGAGCAAGTATTTCCATAATACAACATGCTTACTGCAATGTTTAAAAGAAATCCAGCCTTCCTGAAAAATACTGTTAATTTTCTAAAAATAAATCTTACCCATCTGGCAGAGAAATGTTTAAGAAGTTTAATGTGCATTTCAACTTGAAAAAGAAATTTATTTAAGTAGAAACAGATAAACCTAGAAATAATTCATCTGCATTCATTAATTAGTAGTCAGATGTATTTAAGATAACAAATATATGTAATCTGGTTATTCTGAAGTCATCTGTCTTGAAGCCTTTTATACATTAATTTATGAAGAAAAAAGATTTGATATACAAACAAAACTT
>JAQQSY010004287.1:0-12399 GCA_028646535.1 Procyon lotor
GCTCCTAGAATTGCTGTTCTTATTCTCTTCTCTCTGCTGTTGCGTTTGCCGGCTTTTAGAGTGATTTCCTCCTCTTTAGCTGGACTTCTGATTCCCAGGGCTCTCTGTGCCTCCTACACCTCCGCCATCTTGCCCTCCAACCTATTAAGAATATTTTTAAAAAGCACTCAGGGACTCAGCGCTCTGGCCTCTTCATACACTCACTCTGTTAACAAGTCTCTTCTGAGTACCTACTGTGTGCCAGTCCTGTTTAAGCCCAACAGGTCAGCGTGAGTGAGATTGGAAGACTGCCTGCTACCACAGAGCATAGGTTCTGGTGGGGAAGGGACAGGCTGCAGACAGGTCAACAAACAAATAATGTTCCAGCTTCTAAGTGTTTTGTCATAGTAACTGCAGCAGGGTAAAGAATGCGTTTAGGGAATGTGAGGGTTAATTTTATGTGCCAACTTGTCTGGACCATAGTGTGCCCGGGTACTTGGTCAAACATTATTTCTGTGTGTCTGAGAGGGTGTTCTTGAATTAACATTTAACTCTGTAGACTGAGTCAGGTAGGTTGCCCTTCCCAATTCGGGTGTCTCATCCAGTGCCTGAAGGCTTGAATAACGCAAAAGCTGGGGCAAGAGAAAATTCACTTTTCTGCCTGTCTTCGAGCTGAGACATTGGTCATTTTTTGCTTTTGGACTCACACTTGGACTGAGACCTACACCATTGGCTGTTCTGGTTCTCAGGCCTTTGGACTACAGATCTTGGGACTTCCAGCCTCCACAATCACTTGAGCCAATGACTAATTCAAGGAAGAAATTGTCTTTTTAGGGAAAAACCATTTGGGTAGCAGGGGAAGGATGGGGCCTGGTGGGCAGGTCCAAGGCCCTGAAAGAGGGGCCAACTCACCCTCCTGAGTATCAAGAGCTGGGAAGTTGGCAAAGATACATCTCACATAACAGCCAACTGGCTGGGGCCCCATGTGGCCTGGCTGCATTGCATTTGCTTAAAGAGAGCTGAGATATAGGTCTTTCCCCACTATTTGTTCACACTGCAAAAAGGAATATGTGGGAACACACACATCATGTCTCTGAGGTGCAGTGAAATCACTGCATGAGGACATGGAAAATGCTGGCTTGTACCATCCCAGGATGCCATGATGAATTACTGGTGTGCTGTCCTAAGAAATGAAGCTGTGATCACTGTGGGGCCCAGATTGTTGGGGTCAACCCCCTTTTTCTTCCCCGAGGTTGGCGATGGGGTGTGATGGATGTGCACACAGGTAGAGTGTGCAGGACCTGACAAGCTCCCGAGTATTCAGTGCTCCTTAGATGACCCAGATGTGGTAGAATAGAGCCGAGACCCCAAACCAGGATCAGGAGAGTGAGGAGCTGGGAAGAGGAAGAGGAGCTCCACAGGCTGGAGACTATCCCATGAGCTGGGTGGTCTTGGGTATGTCTCTGCCTTTGCCTGCCCTGGGTGACTTGGAGCCACAGAGGCGAAGCTGGGCCAGGACCCAGCACACAGGGTGTGCGTACCAGGCCCCACCCACCAATGTTTCCAGTCATGTCCCATGTCACATAGGCAGTGGACGTCATGCTCAGGTAACACAATCCCACCCTCCACTTTCAGAAAGCGCTGTGCCCCCTAAGCTTCCACACTTTGTCATGCCATACCTTCTACCTGGAGTACCCTCCGCATTCTCCATTCCCCTCACCTCCTCCTCTTTCCATACAGTCAATACCCAATGTGTTTCAGGGCTTTTGTTCATGCCACATCCATGCCCAAAGTGTCTTTGGATCCTAGCCTACCCCAGAACCCCCAGGAAGCCTTACAGGTACGGTCACAGTAGCTCTTACTGCACTGTAGTACAGTCCCTCCACTTGTTGATATTTAAAAGTAGACTGTGAGCATCTGGAAGATGGAGCTATTACTCCCTGGAGCTGCAGAAGCATGGGGTATGTACACACAGCTGGGCAAGTGGTCTTCTCCACAGCTGGTGGCTGCCTCCAGGCCAGGAGTCCCACAGTCAGAGGGCTCTCAGTGAAACCTGGCTTAATGACTTGTGCCACTGTAACAACACCTTGGCTTTCTGCTCTGAGTGGTACCCAAGGCTGAGAAGGAGGGGTGCCACCACTCAAGGGCTTTGAGAGTTTTTGACCCCTGACTGCACTCCAAGAAGCTGCAGGTGCATGGCGAGCCAGGACTCCTGTGGATATCGATAAGTGTTGCCAGCTGGCATTTACTCTCATTCTTCTAGACAGTTTCAATTCTCTATTTTCTTCTCTTTTCTTTCTCAAAGAACACTGGTCAAGACCCATGGAATCAACCAAGGGCCACTAATCGGTGGTGACCTGTACTAACTGACCTCTCACCTCTGTACACTGTCTCTGGATGGGCATCTGTGACTAAGTCACGTCTCTAGAATCAGTATGGCCCATGTGTGCATAGCATTCCTTTATGTGTGCATGGATCTGAACATGAACATGAATGCGTGGCTGTCTCAAGTCTGTGTGTGCTGGTGAACATGTGTGTTTGTGCAGGTTACGGCAGAACAGATGTGACACCTTTTCATCCATCCATCCATCCATCCATCCATCCATCCATCCTTCCATCCAACCATCTACACTCTCATGCAATATTAGTTGAGTCCTGCTCTGTGCCCAGCACTGTGCTGGGTGGTAGGGAGAGTGCAATGCCCAAGATAGACACCTTCTGACCCACTGCTTCCAATGTGGATCCTTTCTTGGATTCTCAATGTGGTTGGCTACAGGTAGTGAGAGGTAGACTTTCATATTTTCAAACAGCATTTTATAGCCCACATTGGATTCCCAGGGCCAGGAAGAAAAAAAGCGAATGGTGGAAGGACACCTGCAAGAACTTTCCATTGGCATATCATCCACCTCAGAGACTTGAATTCCCTGGATCTCACCAAACAAACCTGCAAGCCATGTTCACCCATGTGACATACCACCTACCTCGAGCTCCTCCTTCAAATCTTCTGTGTTCACTGGTGCCTTCCTCTCTGGGTAAGCCTGTCCCCCAGACCTTGCTCACTGCCAGCTCCAAATGCCTTCTCTCCACCTCTCTGTACCCACTGGCTCTGCACACACAGTACCTGGCCAGACCATGCTGATTCCAGAACCCGCTTTCACAGTCCATCCCTCAGGAAGCCTGGCCTTGCCTCTTCGCCTTCTCAGAGAGCCCCTCCTCCCCATTTCTGCAGATCAAGTATGCCTGGTGCTTGTGCTGGGCCACCCAGCCTCTGTCCTCTACCCTGATATGGTGTCCAGGGGCAGAAGCAGCCATATGCTTTTTTACATCCACTGCCTGGCATAGAGTGGCCGTGCACACAAGCTAACCTACTGAGTTAGTGCCCATCAAAGCTCATTGCAGAAGCTGTGATTTGCAGGCAGCTTTCAGCAGGTAAAAGGGCCTGGGGATCAGGGCCTTAGCAAACATCTAATCACACCCTTGCTGTCCTTGTGCAGTTGGAGCACTGGGCTCATTCCGCCGTGTGTGTATCTTGCCTCCTGCACACATCAGCTGTTCAGCCTTGTGCAAGTCATGCCCCTTCCTCGAACCTTGGCTTTCTTGCCTTCACAAAGGACATAGTAAAACTTTGCTCACAGAGCAATATGGTGCAGAGAAGTCCTTGCCTGGCGAGGTCCTGTACCTTCGTGGCGGCAGCTACAGTCACCATGAAAGGCAGGCGTCTGGGTTGCCCCAGCTCCTCCCTTGTTTGGCCTCCTGTCTCCTGTCACCCACATCTGTCTTTCTCTTACAGGCCTTCCGCACAAATCATCAACTCGCTCTTGGATTTCTACATTTCTCCTTGGGCACAAAGGACAAAGCTGATTTAAGTGCAGGGAGCCTGTCAGTGGAGCAGAAGCGGGAAATGAGGATGGAAACAATTACAAATTAAAACCTGTCACTTCTGCAGTGCTGGCTGCCCCCTTCTTATTGTGATTAAAATCACCTCCCTTCCAGAGGCCTCTGTGGGGGAGTTGGGTGCACACCCTCCTGTGTTTCTTCCTGGGCATCCCCCGCAGGACAACTTTCCCCTTTCTTTGTAGGGCTTGCCTGGCAGCATTTGCTCATTCATTCATTCAGTGAGTATTTGTGGAGCGATCAGGACATATCTGGCTGTGTGCCAGAGCCAGGAGATAGAGCCCCCAAGAAGACCGATTTAACATGAGTGGGGAGAGTGACGATGAGGCTCTTTAAATGCCCAAGTGTTATGCATACTGGCTGTTAGCAAAACAGAGAGGGCTGTGCAACCATCTGTGTGGACCCAGGGACCGGGGAAGGCTGGTGCTTGGGGGCAGATGGGGAGGGGCACAGAGGAACAGCTGGGAAGAGGATTCTCTGGATAGTTGTGTCAGGTGAATGGAGTTGGGAAAACAAAAGATTTATGGGGGAGTAGCCCCCCAAGAAGGAAAAGAGCAGAGCAGAACTGGGCCAAGGGGGCTCCCAGACCACAGTGAGATCCAAACGCATCTCCACCAGCTCATGCGAACAGTTCCAGAGCCTGGAATAGCCTGGTCTGTCCTGGGGTCCTGCCTGTTCCCAGAGTCCTGTGTTGGGGAAATGGCCAGGCCCCCACACATTCGCCACACACACAGTTATTGGCTGGGGATAGCCGAAAGAAGAGTGACTTTCCCTTGAAATCTAGGCAGACTTGAAGGAATCAGTGTCGGGCTGCTGGCAAATCCCTTTCCGTTGCTGAGTCTTTCCTTGTGGGGAGTATGAGTGGTGCATCTTTGTGTCTGCCACAATAAAAAGTGAGGCTTATTGGCCCCAAAGGGAGGAAGCATCCCCGATCCTCTACCTCCACCCAGGGCCCTAAGAAGATTCTGGAGACAGGTCTGGTGCACATGGAGGGAAGGCTGGGCAAGACCCCAGAGGCTGCCCAGAGGCAGGGAGGCAGAACATTGGGGTCCTCGCCCTGCACCAGAGTCCCTGTTGCAGGAGGCAACTGGAGTCCATGAGCTGGAACTGGAAAGAGGTCTTGGCTGCCTCTTAGAGTCCCACTTGCCTTAGGGTGCTGGATGGTGGAGTTAGAGGGGCAAGTAGACATCCCAGAGCTCCTTTGCAGTCTGTGGATGAAGGACAGGTTTGTGTAGACTAAGGCCACTCTGGGCATCCTGGGTTGAGACACTTTTGGCTGGAATAGGGTAGAGTTTGGTGGAGTTTCTGATGGTTATATTCTAAAATAAGAGATAGGAAGAGTGCTTGGTTCTTATTTTCATCATGGAAAGTGTGGGGAGGGGACATGCCATCTGTTATTAATCCTTGGAACCAGTTACCTGGGGAGCTGATGCCCTGATCAGTTGAGGCATTCAGAACTAGGCTAGACTGTAAAAAGAAAAGTGAGAAATGGGGGTGGGTACAGTCCCTGCAAACAGTGAGGGTGGAGTAGCTCCTGCTAACCTAACCCTGCTACAAGCCAGAACTGTAGACTCTGGACACAGTGCTGAGTCAAGTACATGAAGGCATGGGACAGTGACCAGAAGCAGGTGGACGCTGCGGCGGGCCTTTGGGGGAAGGGAGGCATGGGCGAGGCTCCATCCTTCACTCAAAGGATGTAAGAGTGGGGACAGAAAGCCCAGGGTGTCCCCGGTTTGAAGACTGAGGGGACAGACACGGGGCAACTAAAGCTGTAGGAAAGCAAGGGGAGATGTCTCAGAGAGAGCCTGGCGGGGAGGGGTCAAATTCTGTGGATAAACCGCCCACATCTCCCGCTGATCTGCAGACAACACAAGGAGTCCAGCTGAAGCAAAAAGAGATTTTGTGACCTTGCATCACAGGGAAGCTGGCTTTCTCAGCATGAAGCCAGCCAAGCTGACTGCCTCCTTTAAAAAAATCAATATCGTGGGAGAAAGTGGGTGCAGTGGAGGAGGAAACTTCACACTGTGGTGTCATGAAGGGATCCAGGGATGCTAAGCGTGGAGAGGACAGGGGAGGGGAGATGGAGCAGCGGCTACCCACTACTTACAGGGTCACCATGTGTGACAGGCAGACACGCTGCATGGCCTCAAGGGTGACATGGGCTCTCTGAGTTGCTTTATGAGCAGACAATTCTCAGCTCCACAATAACATTTGCTAAGAAGAAGTCTTATCCATTGAACTATATTGGAAGGAGCTGCCTCCTCACCACCCTCCTCCTGTTTCCACTCCCCGTTCCCAGTCACTGGAGGAGTTCAAGGAAGCCCCCATGACATTTGAGGGGCTGTTGTTATAGACAGCCAGGAGACAGGAGGAACTGGAGATGAACATACTAGAAAGGCTCTGAGGCCAGGTGACCCTGGGTTTGAGTCCCAGTCCGCATCCTTAAAAGAGAAGTTTACTTTCTTGGGACTTGGATTTCCCAGGGGCCTGGGACACAGGAGATGCTCAGTTAGGCACCAAATGGAGGGCAGTCACAGGTGTGCAGAAGCAAAGCTGCCGACCCAACGATGCTGCCATTGATTTCTTTGTGGTCCTCCTGGATGCAGGGAAACTACACTTGGGTCTCCTCGAGATTGGCAAGGTGACACCCTGAGGGCCTGGCCTGGGGTGGGGACCCTGATCTCCTACCTCCCAGCCAGCCTGTCTACTTTGCCCAAGCCAGTGCTTCTCCCAGGGGCACTCCCACCCGAAGAAGCTGTCCCACGTAAGGCACTGCCAGTTCTGTTAGATGAAGGGAGGAGGCACATCATGTCCTTCCCTTCTTGTGTGCAAATTCAGAAACAGTGACAGGTGATACTCTCTGGACAGCAGAGATGAAGTGGATCTGACTGCACAGACAGGGAAATGAAAATGAGCTTGGGAGCTTGCCTGCCTAGCTTTGATCTCTGGAGACACTGTGGGGGTCACAGGGAAGAAGCCCTTCTGGAATCGCACACTATTTTTATCCTTTGGAGCCCCTTTAATTGGGCTGCGTTGAAATCTGCCAGGCTCCCTGGAATCAAGGGAGCGGGGAAGTAGATTGTGAGGACTTGAGGAAGAAGGAGGTCGTGCTGTTATCACTGGAGGCTGAACGAAGCCATCCTCTGCTTCGGCTTTCTGATTATCATCAAAGCTAATTTACTCAGCTCCTTGAACCACTCTGTCCCAGGTGAGGCCCTGCCTGGAGGGGGCCAGGCCAGCGGCGGAATGGGCTGCATTGAATAACTCACTGCCTCCTCCAGCGCCCCTCCCTACCCCCCGGATTGAGGAGGGCAAGGTTGTCAGCCTCTGGGAGCCCCAGCTTGGACTCTCCCAGGTTGGATCCTATGCGCCTGGCTTCTTCCACTTCTCCCTTCTGGTCCTGAGGCCAGAGGGCTCAGATAGTCAGCTCCAGGGCAGGTGGATAGGGCCAGAAAAGAAGCTCATTTCTGGGAAAGAATTGGCTTCTGTGTGGAGTCGGGGTGCCAGCAAATTGCCTGCTTTTTAAAAAAATTTGTCCTAAACACCTGCTATAAGCTGGCACTCAGCAGACCTTGGGAATAGGACCATGAGATACATTTGGGGGTCAGCGTGTAGGACTGGGGGAAGACACACACTGCAGGTGACCAGGTGGAGGCAAAGCTTCTCAGGAAGGGGATGAAGCAGCTGGATTTGAAGGGCTGTGTGTGGACCAAATCCAAGGATGAGGAGCCCTTCAAGAGGAGGTTCTAAGCAGCGGAAAGGGTTCAGTACAGAATTACCGAGAAGGGAGAGCATGTGGGGTGTGTGAGGCAGATGGGGTGAGGGTAAGCAGATTTTATGCCATGCACATGGCCTTGTAGGCAGGATAAGCAGTCTGATTTTTTATTTTAAATGACATGTTTGAAAGGACTCACAAACAAGGCCGTTAATTGACTTGGTTTTGCTGCTCATTTACTCTGTGCATGCTTTCATTTTTTATGTCCATTCATTCAAGTGTCCACTCACTCATTATCACTCACCTATTATTTATACATTCTGAGGTTTATTTATCCCATCCCTTTCTCTATTGACTCTGTGATTAATCAGTTCACAAAAGGAGCGCGGGGCCTCCAGACAGTGCAGCTGCGAGGAATGGCCACTAGAGAGCGCGCGCAGCACGCGCATCTCTGCAGGAGCATCCTGGCTCGGTGGCGTTGAAGAGAAAGGATTTGGATCACTCAGGCGACAAGGGTTTATAGCCATCCCAGTTCTTCCACACCTCGCTGCACAGACGGGGAAACTGAGGCCCGAAGAACAGGCGTGGCTGAACAGGAAAGAATGAAGGGGGAAGTAGAGGCTTCTGCGCGGTGCCGGGTGGCCACCGGGTGGGAGCAGATAGAGCTAGGGAGCTCCGTGCAGTAGCATCCAGGCACGTCCGGGGAGCCCGGCGGCCTTGACCCCGGGTGGGACTCGAGGTACCCAGGGTGGCTGTCGCAGCGGGGGCGGACACCTCCGGGGAGAGACAAGAATTGGGGAAACCTCCGAGGCCCGGCCCTGCCCTCCACACAGAAGCTGGAACAGGCGGTGCGGGAGGCGGACCCCTGCGTGGGAAGAATAAGGAGTTCTGCGCCACCTGCATTCCGGGCCCCTCACCTACCACCCGTGTGATCCTCAGTGCGCAGCCGCTGCGCTTTCTCTTCAGTAAATAGTGCTACAGGGACTCCAGAGAACCAGAGAAGTCTGGCGATTTGCCTGAGGCTGCGCAGCGGCAAAATACTACGGGCTGAACCACCCCAGCCCCGCAGCCAAAACTCAAAACTTGCTTCCCTATATGCTGAACTTCCCACCTTTACAAACCGGTCTGGTGAAGCCCCACTCCTAGGTGGACCCTACTTCCATTCTGGTTTCTCCTCACTTGCTCCTGTACAACCTAGCACTGCTGGAAAGAGGCACATGTTAGGACAGGTGAATTCACAATCACTGACCTCAGGTGGGGCCCCACACCAGGCCAGTGAGTAAGACTGCGCAGGAAGTACTGTGTTGGTCTTTACCATCTACCACTCTTGGCCCTCCAACTCTTATTGACCCCGAAGCACAACAGGCAGAACAGAGGATGGTAGCAGAAGGTGATAGATTTGTCACAGGAAGAGAGAACCTAGCATTGCTGGAAAATCCTCCAATCAGAGGGCTCTGCTTGCTGAAAAGACTTGATGACCCCCAGGGTAGATAATGTGAGGAAAAGCAGAGCTAGGAGAATTCATAAAGACACAGAGATGGATAGGTCACAAGAAGCAGATCCCTAATGGGTCAGCAGCCTGAGGCATGCAGAGACCAAGGGACTGAGGGCTACCATGATGAGCTCCAGGAAGGACGTGAAAAAGTTCTACCTAGAAAAACTGGATGAGATTGTCTCAGGAAAGGCTGACCACAGAGGACAGAAGTAGGCCCCTTGATGGAAAGAGACAGAGGCAGGACAACCACAGGTATGATGACAGCAGGAGACACAAGTTCTCATGAAGCCAAGGGAGAGAAGAAGGGTTATTCAGTAGTTAACCACCCAACAGCCTTAGATGAAAAATCACATTCCCAGCTACCTAGCACATTGGAGTGGCCAAAAGGATGTGAACAGAAATCATTAGGTTGGGCTGAGAAAGTCTTTTCTTCTCCCCTCTTCCTCCTTGCTGCCACTTGAAACTTAGATATGATGTCTGGAGCTCCTTCAGCCATGTTTGACCATTTGGTTACTAGAGGAACAAAACCATATGCTAAGGAGAACTGATCAGAAAGGTGGAAAGAGGCTCTAATGATCTAATGATCATGGAGCCACCACACAGCTTTGGACAGTCCAGCTATAGGACTTCCTATCAGTGAGAGAGGGCTAGTCTTCTGTGTTGTTAAACCCCTGTAGTTGGACAGTCTTACTAGCAGCTGAAGGCAGGGTTCAGGACAGTGAACCAGTGAACAGGCCTGTGGCTGTGTAGGATGTGGGCATTAGGAGGTGTGGGACACCTGGTTAGAGGACTGGGTGGTGGGGTGAGGGCAGACTGCAGTGGTCTAGGGGATGAACAGGAGTTAGGGATGGGTTAGAGGGTGGCCACAAGAGCACAGCATTTCAGAGCTCAAAGCGTTCAGCTTTGTCATGCAGCATGACTTAGAGATGCAGGAGGGAGATGATGCCTGTGAGAGGCACTGTGAACCTTCAAGCTGCCCGCACCATCACAGTGCATGCTGGGTCCAATGTGCAGGCACTCGCAGGGGGCTCTTCTGTGTAGGTTTGGAAAGTTACTGGATAGCAGGACCAGGGAAAAGGATACTCATCTCTAAGCTGTATCAGGGCAACTGCTAGAGGAGACAATTCTTTTTCATCTTGTTCCTTCCCCTGGACCTAGAGGCAGGGAAGGGGCATCTGCATGACTCCCACTTTGTCACTTAACTGTATCTCAGTCCTCTGATGTATGAACTGGGGGTGGACCTTCACCACAGGCAGACGTTGAGAGGGTAGTTGAAGATAAAACCCGTGAAACATTCACCTCCAAGTCTGCTTCGGTCTCCATCCCTGACCTGACCCCGAGAGAGTGTGTCTCAGACAGGTGAAAGACTGCATGCACGACAGTGGCAAGTCCATAGTACATGGGTTTTGGGGACAGGCTGACCTGCTTCCTGGACCTGCACCTTCTACTTTCTATCACAGGACCTTGGGCCAATCCCTTTACCCTCTGACATCAGTTTTCCATCTGTAGAACAGGGATAACATTTCAAGATACCTGTGCATGGATTAAATGAAGTAACATGGATCACTTGACCCCCTGAGCATCCTATCTCAGGAACTTCACAGTCCTTGAGTGCGGGCAAGGAGACCGCCAGGTAGGGTTGTTCAGCTGTGAGTCCCCACCTCCCCCTGAGGCACCACTGTCCCAGACAGACACCTGCTCAGGGCAGGCCAAGCTACGAAATGGCTGTTGAGGAAATTTTCAAGAAAATTTGTCTGTTTAATTCATTTTCTAGAAATATCTGAGTTCTCGACATAGAATGAGAATTATTCCAGAAATAATCTTGCTTTTCAAATTCTCCATCCTTGGAGGTTTGGTAGACTAAAGATGCAGAGAATGGAGCTGAGCCAGGCTTAGGGCTGGGGAAGAGAGAGAGGGGAAAGGCAAGGAGGGCCCACGTTCTGTCAGTGCATCGCCTGAGTGGTAGTGGGACAGTTCTCATCTGACCCTTGTGACCCTACCAGGAGGATATGGTCAGAGGCAGGCTGAGGCTTTGTCAAGTGAAGCTCCCTAAGGAGATGGGGCAGATTACTGGCTGGGCGAGTTCGGAGCCCTTGTCTGATGCCATGTCTGTGTGCTGTGTCTGAATGCCACCATGTGCTGCTGTCCTGGAGAAAAGGGGGCCTCCAGGAGCAGCCTCCTGTGTGTTTCCTGGTCTAATGGCCCTGGGGAGGTGGCTTTGCTTCCAGGGAGGACTACTGCCACCCCTGTTTAGAAGACAAAGGCACTAATTTTTGAGATCCAATGAGAGAGAGAGAGAGAGAGAGAGAGAGAGAGAGTAATATAATAGTAACAACTGCTGTGAAGAGAAATGTTTCCATTTAATTTTCTATAGAAGAGTCATTTGCTGTGCAGAGGTGATCCAAGAAGGTGGGTAATAGCTTGAAACAAGCATCGCAGGGTGGCTGTGGAATTACTGGGTCTGCTATCTCTTAATATTAGATGTTGAACACATTGGCTGGTTGGCTCCGATGCAGTTCTGGCTTCAGGGTCTGGCTGGCTCCATCTGTGTGGATAATCCTGTTTCCAGGGGCTGCTCATGGCATGACTGCCTGGTGCTCCTCACAGAATCAAAGCTGCCTGCCGTCTCCCCTCCAGGGACAAGGGACAATCCCTGATGCTTTGCACAGTACTGGGCACTCCGCACCTAGACCCTCTGGAAGCTGTTGCATCACGGAACCCAGAAGCACACGGAGCTGAGCTTTGCAGGGAGTTGGATGGGCCATGATAGCAGGGACCATGACACTTCACTGTCCTGCATGGGGGGAAAATGGAAGTCAGCAGGAGGGGACTTTCCAGAAATGGAGGCTTATCCCTCTAAGCACTGGGATGCATTTTGTCTCTCTGTGTGTTTATGTGTGTGGCTGGCTGCACTTACATTGTATTGAAGGGGCTGGCAATATTTTGACATAGTAACAAGTATAGTTTTCATTCTCCATGATGCCTATTTTAATCCCACCCCTTTAAGTTTAGAACCTCATCCTATTAAAATTAGACCTTGAAGCTGAAACATGTTGAACCACTCCCTGGGGAAAAGGAGGGCACTGTAGACCAAAGGAAGTGATGCCTGGCTACTTGATCGTAGGGGTAGAGGAACAGTAGCTGCATCAGGTGGATGTGGAATCTATCTCAGGGTAGAGAAGGGCTTGGTCCTCCTTCCTGGGGCTAGGGCAGGGTGACCCTCAGGGAGGCACCAAGACCCTCCAAGGCCCCTACCTTTCCACCACCCTTCAGTCTGGTCCAGTACCTGGCTGAGATGGGTCTAGGCTTAGGTCTA
>JAQQSY010004288.1:0-12399 GCA_028646535.1 Procyon lotor
TGCTCTGAATATATCATGCCAGTCCTTTCTGGCCTGCCAGGTCTCTGTGGATATGTTCTTGTCAATCTAACATTTTTGCCTTTGTATGTTACAGACTTCTTGTCCTGAGCTACTTTCAGGATTTTATCTTTGTCACTGAGACTTGTGAGTTTTACTATTAGATGAGGGGGTGTAGACCTATTTTTATTGATTTTGAGGGAGGTCTCTGTGCCTCCAGGATTTTACTGCTTGTTCCCTTTGCCAGATTAGGGAAATTTTCTACTATAATTTGCTCCAATATACCTTCCGCCCCTGTCTCTCTTTCTTCTCCTTCTGGGATCCCAATTATTCTAATATTATTGCATCTTATGGTATCACTTATCTCTTGAATTCTCCCTTCATGGTCCAGTAGTTGTTTGTCTCTCTTTTTCTCAGCTTCTTTATTCTCTGTCATTTGGTCTTCTATATCGCTAATTCTTTCTTCAGCCTCATTTATTCTAGCAGTGAGAGCCTCCGTTTTTAATTGTACCTTGTTAATAGCTTTTTAAATTTCAATTTGTTAGATTTTATTTCTTTTATTTCTCCAGAAAGGGATTTTATTTCTCCAGAAGGGGATTCTCTAATATTTTCCATGCTTTTTTCAAGCCCAGCTAGCATCTTTATAACTGTCATTTTGAACTCTATTTCCAACATATTACTAATGTCTGAATTGACTAGGTCTCTAGCCATCAGTATAGTCTCTTCTTTTTTTTGTGGTGAGATTTTCTGTCTTGTCATTTTATCAGGATAAGAGTAGATAAGTGAGAGAGAAAAATACTCTGGAGTTCTGCAGTTTTCTCTGATTGATTAACTAGGTCTTGGCTGGATATTCTCGCTGATCTTCTGGGGGAGAGGACAGTTGCCATGATTCTCAAATGTCTTTGCCTGAGGCAGAATTGCACCACCCTTGCCAGAGGATGGGCCAAGCACTTTGCTCAGGTTTGCTCTCAGGGGTCTTTGTTCCCTGAGAGCTTTCCCTACCATCCTGGAGGCCGGTCATGAAAATGACAGCCTCCTAGTCTCCAGGCCAGAGGAGCCAAGTGGTGGACCCCCTGCTTCTCAGCACACCCTCAGAGGAAAGCAGTCAATCACTCTCGTCTCTCTTGTCTGTGGCCCACGCTCTGTGCTCAGCTAGCCCATGGTGGAGCACCTCTATCTGTGGCACAAGAGTCCCTGTCTGGAGTCTCCAAACCCAGCAGTTTCCTGCTGTGTGCTCCTGCACCATTCCTCCCAGAGGAGGAAGAAGGGGGTGTCTCTGGAGCTGCCTCCCATGGGTTCCCCACTTGAAGAGCAGCAGCCCGACCATGTCTCAGATCATAGTCCAAGGTAAATCTCATCTGATATGGGGCTGCACAGCTCCTTCTCTGCCGCTGGCTTCTCTGCCCTAATACCTGGGAGCTCTGCCACACTCGGGCACCCCTGGTCCCTCTGTGACCCCACAGGACCTGGAACCACACTGTTTCCATGAGGGCTAACTCCCCTGCTTAGCCTCTGGAGCGATGTCCCTCAGTGGAGCAGAATAAAATTCTGATTTTGTGCTCTGCAGCTGGTGGGAGCTGGCCCCTCCTCCTGGGTTCTCTCTTCCCGTCACTTTGGATTCACTTATTCACACGTCCTACCGTTCAGAAAGTGGTCAATTTTCTGCTCCTAGAATTGCTGTTTTTCCTCTCTTCTCTCTCCTTTTGAATTTACCGGCTTTTAGAATGGTTTGATACCTATCTAGCTGAACTTATGGGATCTGATGCTATCTCAGCCTCTTATGCCTCCACCATCTTGCCTCCTATCAGCTTTTTTTTTTAATTTTTTCTTGTTCAGTGGGATAGCTCCAGTTCCTAGAGGAGTTTCAGTTACATTGTAGATATTCGGGAAGTATTTGTTCAGTGAATAAATGTTGGATAAATGAAAAAAGAAGAGACAAGGAAGGGAAAGGGAAGGAAAGAATAAAGGAAGGAAGGGAGGAAAGGAAGAAAGGAGGAAGGAAGGAATGGAAAAATGCAGGGAAAAGAAGGAAGAAACAAAGACAGCAAAGCAAATAAATACAGAAATGGTCAGGGTGCAGATACTTAGGCATCCTCCATTAGCTTTGCCTATTCTTTTCTCAGATTTTTACCAATTTTAAGTTCATGTGATGACTCTCAAATACTGGCACATGACTGTAGCCCCAGTGAATGGATTTGTCAAGAAGATACTATGACACAGAAAGTTACCCTTTTCTCATATATTCTCAGAATAATAACGCCTCCCTGAATTACTCAGGGATTAAAAAAGAGTTTATTCTCCCATATCCTTTTAGAAACAGTACTCCAACCCAGGTCTTCTGACAAGTTACCCAAAGCAAGGTGAAAGTTGTAAAGACAAAATGAAACAAAAACAATAATGGATCTTTCCATATTCATTAGACAGATTAATGTAAATTGAAAGGGATGCACATCTTTATGATGAATATATGCATCTCCATCTTTGTTTTATATTACAGCTACTCACTGCCAAAATTTCTGATTGGATTTGCTTCCAACAATTGGCAGAAAAAGGATAGGGACTCAAATGTAAATATTTCAACTGTGATGTTGCAATGTGCAATTTCTCTCCCCAAATTGTTAATAACCAGGGCCTAATCACATGACTGTTTCTATGATACACTAGGTTTGTAATGATTTGAAGGAAAAAAAAATAAAACAATCTGATTTCCAGGTAACAAATTTGTGGAGATATTTTTAAACATCATTTAGTGACTTGTGCTGCCATATGTTATTGATAAATGGTTAGGTGTTTCTATTCAATTAATAAGATTTGTAAGGAAACAGGAATGTGGTGGCTCATAAAGACAAAAATATACATGTATATCACTTAAGAATACAGAGCCAAATTTGAGAGGAATTGCAAAGGTTTATAGCTGTGGGGAAGGATATAAAGTACAGAGGTTCCTGAAATAAGTTGAGGACAGAGGCTCCTGAAATAAATTGAAGATCTGTCATATATGCTTCAAAATATGGTCATCTTTGTAAGATTCACTGTATGTATTAGTGGTTGTCTATGATGTCCATGAGTCATGATGGATTAGCATTGTGACTGTATCTAATTATGGCATTGTAACAACCCCAGCAAACAAAAAAAAAACAGGTAAACAACATTACCACACTGAACAAAAGTCGAGAACAGCACAGTAAAGTTGCTATTATGATTAGAAATGTGATTTGTAAAAAACAAACAAAAAAAAAAGAAGAAAAAAAAGAAAAGAGATTTTTAAGGAAAAGTTCCTTAAGGCAGGACAGGATCAAAATTCAACATCTGCTATCTAAAACTTGTAGAGAATATTAGAGCATTTCAATAAAACTGGCAGCCAATTCTAGGCTAAAAATGTAAAATAAAATAGTGCATGGACCTTCTCTTGGCATCAGGTCCAGGCAAAGACCATTGTACTTCTTAGCATGCATCTCCCTTACACTTTCTCTTAAGAGTAAGAAAAGAAAATCTTCTTATTAAAACTGGCACTGCACCAGAAACACTGACCTCTGCTCAAAGAAGAGTTTCAAAGTCTCTTATTTGAGCTTTTTGAGTAAATGTGCTAGAGTGTGAAGTGTAGGAGATGATATGGATTATTTTATAGACTTCAAAAAGGATAATTTGGGCAGGAAACAGTTTTTGCCATTGTTTGTGGGATATTTTGCTGGCTTTTGGGAAAAGGCTACATTCCAAGCTATGTTCCCTCTGTCTTCTCCCCCTCTCTCTCCTTCCCTCTTTCCCTCCCTCCTTCAGTCCCTTCTCCCTCTCTTTTTCTCTTTCTCATCTGAATTATTAGAACTCCTGAAGCAGTTGAAAGTCTTGATCTAGCAGACTTGGCATAACATTATTTCTTATCTATTTATATCTATGTATCTATTTATACTGTCCTAATGGTGATCCAAATGCTTTATGTATCTGCCAAATGGTCTTACTCTGAGAAGAAAATTAAAAAGTAAATGTGCATTGTGGGTTAATAAAATGCCCACTAGAGGCAGATGTGCAGCATAAAGAGTGTCAGACTTTGTCTATGCCATCCTATCTTCTCTGCCCCCAAGTTTGAATGCCTTCCCAAACACCTCTTGCCTTGGATCAAATTCCTCAGTCACTGGAACTTCACTTGTGAAGCTGCTCCTTTGACTTCAACCATGTCTCATGTGGAAATCTTCACTCTTCCCAGCTAAAATCTACCTCCTTGCAGTTTTTGCCTATTAGTTTTAGTTCTGCTCCCCGAAGCTACAAAATATTAAAGTATAATTCCTTTTGCATATGGCAACTCTTAAAGTGTTGATGTAATAGTTATTTGCTGCTGTCTGTCTTATTTCGGCAAAATATCCTCAATTACCAAACCCTTCCTCGTATTTCAGAGCTTATGAACCCTTCACTGTCCTGCTCACATTCTTTTGGACATGGCTGGATGTGACTCATATTCGCTGTTCCAAAACCCTGCCACTTTGTAGCTGCTTGACCTTGAAAAATTAACTTCTTAGTGCCTTTGTTTCCTCATCAAAACATCAAAAATAATAAAAATACTGGCCACTTGTATATAATAATCATGTAAAATGATTAAAACAAAAAACCAATAAATCTTGAATAAATGTTTACTAGTATTGCTATTTCTGCTGCTACTAATACTACTGGTACTACTAGCACTACTAGTCTTATTATTACCACTGCTGCTACTACAATTACTACTACTAGTAGTAGTCCTATTACTACTGCTGCTGATACTGCTATTGCTACTAGTATTAGTACTATCAATGCTTCTAGTACTATTACTTCTACCACTGTGACTATTATTACCACTAGTAGAGGTACTATTACTGCTGCTGTTGTTACTACTGGTAACTATTGCTACTAGTGGTACTACTACTGTTGCTGCTGCTACTATTGCTACAACTACTACTGCTCCTGCTTCTGCTGTAGCTGCTACTACTGTTGCTATTACTACTAGTAGCAATACTATTACTATTGCTGCCAGCATTATTACTACTGATACCACTGCTACTACTATGACTACTAGTAGTCCTATTACTGTTGCTGCTAGTATTATTACTACTGATACCACTGCTACTACTATGACTACTAGTAGTCCTATTACTGTTGCTGCCATTAGTATTGTCACTACTACTATTATTACTACTAGTAGTGGTACTATTACTGATGCTGCTGCTGCTACTATTACTAGTGCTGCTATTGCTACTACTGCTGCTGCTGCTGCTACTACTACTATTACTACAACTACTGCTGCTACTACTACTGTCATCGCCTATGAATCACATCTTTGCTTTGGTTATTGTACTTCTGTTAACAAATACTATTTGCTTTTCTGTGAGTCTCAACATTCTACTGGATGGGATTGAACTTAAAGTTAGTCAGTTGTAGAACTTTCACGTACTTTCTGCCATTTGTACATCACTGCTCCTAAAACTGTTTCTTTATCTTTCTAACTCGAGAATATGGGGGGTTCTGTACTCCTTAGCATTCCTCTATAATTCCCAATCTCTTCCTTGGATTCAATGTTCTTTCATACATATTTCATCCCTTTGAACCTTGGATTCTACCATTCCTTCCTCACCATCAAACATCTCCTCCTTCAATGAGAAAACTGAAGCCATTAGACAAGAGTTTCCTCTTTATCCTAACTCCAAACTTCCAATCATATTGTGTCCATGTTCATGTTTTCTTCCATTCTTTCCTGTTCTGAATTATTCTCTCCTCACATAGCAAAGCTCAGGTTAATCCTTCTGTTTCAAGGACCTAGCTATATCTTAGTAATTATTATTTCTTTCTCCTTTAGTTCCACAGTGTTTCTCTAATCTAGATTCCCTTCATCAAAGCTCTAATCTGTTTCCCTTCAACAAAAAGTGTTCACATTTTTTTCTTCTTAAAAAATCTTTTAAGGTTTACTACTGTAGTGCGTATATGCTATGTTTCCAAAAAGAAATGGGGAAAATATCTTTCTAATCAACCTTACATATATCTTTAAAAATGTCACTGTATTTGTTTGTACATTTTACTTTACCTCCCATCTACTCCTTAATCTACTATAATCAGAAATTTGTCCTACTGTTAAAACTGCTGTAACATTTGACAAACTATCATTCAATCACTCCTTCTATGAAAACTCTGTTCTCTTGGTACCAATTATGCCACACCCTTCTGGTTTTCCTTCTACCTCTCTAGCTGTTTCCTATTAACATGCTTTGTGGATGTTTGCTGCCAGTTTTAGTATTCTTTTAAATTTTGTCCTAGACTTTCTTCTCCCAAAGAAAAGTCTATACACCCTTCCATGGCAAACCCATTTATTCCTGACTTAAAAACCCAGCTATCTGCAAATGGATCTCAAATACATGTCTCCCATCTGGTTTGTTTGTTTGTTTTCTTTTATTTTTTTCTTCTGGAAATAATCAAAAGTCATCACATCCACAGGAGAACTTGCTATGTCCCTGTCTACTCTTACTGCCAAGCCTGCATTTTTTCCCCCCGTTATCTCTCAATGAGTGGCATCTATGTTTGTCTGGTTTCCCAAATAAAAAGGATGGGAATCTCTTTTGCCTTTCTGAGATCAGTTTTTCAGGTAGAATAATTCTTGTCATGTATAAATCTTAAATTATCAGTGCACTGCAAACACTTCTTAGTGGCTCCTCATTACACCTAGGATGAATTTAGAATAAGAGTCACTTGTCTCCAAGAGTCATTACATAGCATTCACATGTTCAACACTTTCTTAAGATACTGGCCACAATATATAGTGCTATCTTGGGCAAATTCTTTCCCTATGATGGTATGTGAGTTTTTAAGTTCTAAAGTTGTGTAGAACTTCATGACATTAATTCTTTCTTTCTGATGTGTGTCTTACCCTCTTCTGTCAGATGCTCATTCACTATGGCAGACCAGAAAGATTTCCCACAGAGCTTTTGAAAACTATGTGGGCAGCTCAGGGGTCCCAACCCCAGATCAATGAAATCAAAATCCCTGGGGGATGGACCCAGGCAGAAATCTTTTATAAAAGCTCTTCTGGTGATTCTAATGAGCTATCAGGGTATAAAAACCACCGATTGAGAATTTCTAGGATGGGGAGGATGCACAAAAGCAGAGTCAATAGGATGGAAATATGGGATTAGGAGACAAAGAAGAATCACATTAAAGGTAAAATTTCTTTTAACCTTGGTAGCATTAGCTGCTCTAAAGTTTTATAGCATACTTACATTTTTGGAACTGGCTAGGAAGGGTGCACTGTAGTTCTGTAAGCCCTCTGCCATTAGTTTATGTATTTGCCATTTACATTTTGTGCCATTAACATTTGCCACTTTTCTTTTTAACCACTGGTTTGTAAACAGCATACCCCATTTATTCTAATCTTTTAACTTATTAGATTTCTTTTTTAAAACTGTATATCTCTGCTACTCTTCAAAATTATTCAAATGCTATCTATAAGGTGACACCTTTTAGTCTTCCTTCCCCCAAGCTCAGTAAACAACCCCATCCTGCCTGTTCACAAAGCACTTTAAACAATTACCTACTTGTACTTACTTTCCCACATTTTGATTTGTGTTTGTTTGTATTTATATCAGTTTCTTAATTTGGACTGTGATATCCTTGAAAGCAGAAAGTGGTAGATAACAAATGTGCAATAAATATTTTTGGACAGAATGATTAGATTAACAGATGATGTATACTTTGACTCTTCTGGCTTATAGCATATGCCATTTTACATATTTATCTTTGGTTTTATAAGATCCAATCATTATTTTGCCAAAATCTGAGTTAATCACACTTTATGTGGGAGGTCCAGTGCCTGGCACTTACTAGTATCTCAGTTTTGTCCATTTTACATATAAATTTCTTCTGGAGTTTGAGGTGTAAGCATATAATTTTTATTACATTTTCCTGCTTATGGTTACAGCATTTTTTTGAAAGCCTTCAAACTAATTATCATCTTGTATAGAATTTGAGGCCATGGAGTTATACCTGTCTTTTTCTGAACTTTTTGGAATCTACCATTTCCATATTTCTGGCCAATACAAACTCTAAAATAACAAGGTAACTTTGCTCAGGGTTTACACAGCTTCAATCACAAATTCTTTGTGATTGGTTAGCATGGAATTAGGAAATCACTTCTCTTGTTACTGCCTTTCCATCTGAGTGAGACTTGTCAAGGATACTTTATGTCACTGGGAATCCAGTGATTGGAGCTCAGGTCACTGCTCTATACTGCCTGTGTTCTAGTTACAAAGTCTTGATCAGGAAAGACACATTACTTTCTTCCTTTTTTCCTGGTAGTTTAGAATACACTCAATAAAATCACTTACTTTCCTCTCTCCTTTTACCTTTAAAAGTGTATGGATTTAAACCAATTGAGTGACTCTCCATTTCTCCCTCCCACTTATGCAAGATGAATTAATTCTAAAGATCTACTGTATCAGCATACTGTCTATAGTCAATAACACTGTATTGTGTACTTAAAAATTTGTGAAGAGGGTAGATTTTGTTTTAATTATCTTTTCCATGCACACACACACACAAAAGACATACAAGGAAACTTTGGATGTGATGAATATGTCTATTATCTTGATTATGGTGATGGTTTCATGAGTGTATGCATATGTCCAAACTCACCAAATTATATATATTAAATATTTGCAGTTTGGGCATATCAATTATACATCAATAAAGCTGTTTTAAAAAATGTATTGCTTCATACACTTAAGAGGTATAAAAAAAGTAGATAGCTTTAGCAGATCACTAACTCAAGAAATATATTACCACACAGTCATACATTTACTGATAACCTTCTACCTTCCTCCTACTCCTACCACCAAAACAAACAAACAAAACATAAGTTTAGTACTTCTATAAAAAAGCCAAACCTTTTATTACTTTATTAGAGTTATGGGTTTCATGCCAATACTCTGTCATGGCTATATATTTAAATTTTACTCTTTATGTTATAATTTCATTTATTGTTTGAAACTGACTTATCAGTTGTGCTTTGGTGTACACACATCCACAACACACACACACACACACACACACACACACACATCCACATGTATGGTTTAAATAGATATCCTGTTTTCTCATATCAATTTCTTTTTTTTTCAAGATTTTATTTGTTTTTTGCCAGAGAGAAGTGAAATCACAAGTTGGCAGGCAGAGAGAGGAGGAAGCAGGCTCCCTGCTGAGCAGAGAGCCAGATGTGAGGCTCCATCCCAGGACCCTGAGATCATGACCTCAGCCGAAGGCAGAGGCTTTAACCCCATGAGCCACCCAGGCACCCCTCATATTAATTTCTTTTACCTTGAATTGTTTATTTATTTTTTTTTGCCAATGCCATAACATTATCTGTGTTTGCTCTATTATGGTAGAACACTTCTCTTTCCTTTATCAGTTGCACTTTAGAGTCACCATATGCGTAGGTTTAATGCAATTCCTTAGAAATCCAAGCAAGTTTCTCTAGATATAGATATATTTATTCTAAATCTATATGAAAAGGCACAAGCCTTAAAATAGCTAAAAGACTCCAGGGGCACCTGGGTGGCTCAGTTGTTAAGCGTCTGCCTTCAGCTCAGGTCACGATGCCAGGGACCTGGGATTGAGCCCCTTATTGGGCTCTCTGTTCAGCAGGAAGCCTGCTTCTCCCTCTCCCACTCCCACTGCTTGTGTTCTCTCTTTTGCTCTCTCTCTGTCAAATAAATGAATAAAATATTTTTTAAAAAATAGCTAAAAGACTCTAAGTGAAGGAGAATAAAGTGGGAAGAATTAGTCTACCTGATATTGAGTTTTTACCATATAGGTACAACAATCAAGACAGTGTGACTTTGGCAAACAAATGGATACATAGATCAAAGGAACAGAATGTAGGATCCAGAAATAGACCTACACAAATATGCTTAGCTTATTTTTGACAGAGCTGCAAAACTAATTCAAAGGAGGAAGGATAACCTTTTCAACAAATGGTGCTGTAGCAGTTTGACATCTATAGGCAAAATAAATGAACCTTGTATGAAGTCTCACACCACATATAAAAATAAACTTAAAATGAATCATAGTCAAATGCAAATAAAACTTTTTGAAAAATAAATTAGAAAATCTTTGGGACCAAGGGCTAGGTAAAAACTTCTTAGACTTAATGCTCCAATCATGAATGAAGGAAAGATTGATAAATTGGACCTAATAAAATTTAAAACTTTTATTCTGTGAAAACCTTTGTGAAAAGGATAAAAAATACAAACTATAGAGAATAGTAGAAAATATTTGCACTGAAGTACAAACATATCATAAGATACTACTCAGTATTAATTATTCATTAATAAAAATAAATGAACTATTGATACACATAACAAATTGGATGAATCTCCAGGAAACTATGATGTACAAAAACAAAAACAAAAACAAAAAACCAACAAACAAAAAAAACCCTCAAAAGGTTACATCCTGTATGAATGCACTTATTAACATTTTTAAATAATAAAATTTAGAAATGGTGGGCAGATTCATGGTTTTGTGGAGTTTCTGGATAGGAGGATATGCATATGTTTATCAAAAGGCAACATGAAAGATTCTTGTGATGGTGTTCAAATTGTTCATTATTTTACCTTCAGTGGTGAATGTATAGAATGTATAAGTGTAGGGAATATACACAGGTGACCAAATTATATAGAACTTAATACATACCCACCCACCACCACACAGCCTCATACGCAAAAGGTAGAAGTAAAACTGGGCAAATATGTGTAAGATTAGTGGATTATATCATTGTTAATACCATAGCGGTATAGTTCTACAAAATGTTACTATTGGAGTAAAGTTGGCAAAGTATACAAGAAATGTTTCTGTATCATTTCTTACAACTGCATGTGAACTTACAATTATCCCAAGAAAGATTTCAATTAAAAATTATTTTAGATAATTACATAGTATTATGTTATGTGAACACACCATAATTTTGTCATTTTCTTTTTGTGGAAGAGTTGAAGTAAACTCTACTGGGGATAATACACATCTTGTACTTAACTCTTTGTATACAGTTTATTTAAATGTTTCATTATTTGAAAATAAAAGAAATATTTGAGAGTAGAAAAATAGATATCACCAATATGAAATCAAAGCAATGGCATTTGTATCATTTTTACAGTGGTCAGTTTTGAATTTGTGAGGTCAGAAAGCAAATACTCATAACTGTCAATAAAATGAATTAATAAACATTGAGTAACAGCACAAAAGATTTATGATAAAGTCAGACCCTTTTATGTGTTACAAAAGATGAAAAAAATATAGCAAGAGACCATAGGAAATTGTCAACTAGTTATAAAATGCAATAGTTTAGACCAGATACCTATCTGTTCCATTTACATGGTTAGGTAAGAATGATATCAACTCTACTAGAGAAGAGATCCCCATAAATAATCTCCCACTTAGAATTTATGGTGCAAATATAGCTATGCTTACTAAAATTTTCCAGTCCCAAACCAAATTTTGACAAGGAGTAGATGTATTTAAGGAATAAAGATTTGAAGTACATGCTTGGAGTCACAAATATGATCATCAGTTACACAGAGGGACAAAGCTGCTATCTTCATGTTTGAGACTGATATTATTGCCTTCAGATCTACATAGAGTTAAAAAGAAAATACTTTCTATTTGGAAATAATTTTATTTGAATATGAGGACAAGGTAAGCTCCCAATTGCTATTGGTAGGATTTACAAGTTTATCTTATAAATTATATGGTTATTATTATTTTAAATCACTAAATTTTGGTCTGATATATTATTCTCCATTAGCTAACTAGAACACCTGTGGTTTATTATTGTCTGTTTTTTGTTATCACCTGATATCTATCTATCAATCTACCTATTATCATCTATCAAAGCTTTCCTTTGCATGTAAGATTTGTTAATTGTTTTATTTAGCTTTAAATATATATTTTTACTGTTATGTTAGTCACCATACAGTACATCATTAGTCTTTTTTTTTTAAATTAACATATAATGTATTATTTTCCCCAGGGGTACATGTCTGTGAATCATCAGGCTTGCACATTTCACAGCACTCACCATAATACATACTCTCCCCAATGTCCATAACTCAGCCACCCTATCCCTACCCTCCTAGCCCCCAGCAACCCTGAGTTTGTTTCATGAGATTAAGAGTCTCTTACGGTTTGTCTCCCTCCTGATCCCAGCTTGTTTCATTTTTTGCCTCCCTGCCTCTCAAATTCCTCATATCGAGAGATCATATGATAATTGTTTTTCTCTGATTGACTTATTTCACTTAGCATAATACCCTCTAGTTCCATGCATGTCGTTGCAAATGGCAAGATTTTGTTTCTTTTGATAGCTGCATAATATTCTATTGTATACATATACCACATCTT
>JAQQSY010004289.1:0-12398 GCA_028646535.1 Procyon lotor
CGCCCCCACCCCTGTCCCTGTCCTCACAGCTTTCCATTGTGTAGATCAATTTAGCTTCTTTTCTCCTGGCATCACAAGTACCCTGGAACCAGCTGATGAAGATTTTTTTTTTTTTTTAGCAGGATGAGGGAGAGGCGGTGAGATGGGAGGAGGTGGAGGAAATCCCACCTCTTAATAAGTCCTGCTCCTGTCATATTGCAATCCGGGGCCAGCTGGGAAAAGGGCGTTAGGAGAGGTCCCAGCGTGATGCTCCCTTGGCGTGGGAGGCGAGCAGGGGTCGCCGGGCTTTCTCAAGTGCGCTCCACCTGTTAATCCATCTGCCCCGAGGTGGGCTGAGCGCGGACTTAAGAGCCGCCCGCACTGCGCCCGGGGTCAGCCTCCAGATGCTCGGCTGGATGGCTTTGATCCGAGAACAAATCTGTTACAAGCCAGTTCAACCTCCAGCGATTGTTGGCGGAATTAGAGCCTGGAGAGCCATGAGCCTGATGCGGAAGCAGAGGGCGGTGGAGGCTTCTCGCCCCCGACCCTGGAGGAGCGCGCCCCTGGGGCCCCTTCGTCGCCGCGGTGCGCCGGGTTGGTGCGGCTTTGCCAGCTGCCACAGGCTGGCAGCGTGGGGGGAGCTTATTAAAAACTCCTCTGTTGGCTCACCGGCTGCAGAGCCGGCTTGTGGTCCTTTCCCAGGACCTGGGCCATGGTGACAGCTGGCACTCGTCTTGCTTGATTAGCAGAAGGCTGTGGATACTGGCAGACACACACGCGAAGGCCTTTGTGGGTTCCGAAAGCCACATACCAGGCGCCCGGCTGTAGGGA
Source organism: Procyon lotor (assembly GCA_028646535.1). NCBI lineage: Eukaryota > Metazoa > Chordata > Mammalia > Carnivora > Procyonidae > Procyon > Procyon lotor. Next base: position 811 of record JAQQSY010004289.1, read on the forward strand.
TGAATGACGTCCGGAGTCTTGGCTTGCAAATTTCATTCTCTCGATGGATGTCCGCGTTGGTGCACCGACCTCTCAGAGCCATGCACCCATGTAAGCTGTGGGCGGTCCTATGGGTGTTAGGACTCTGCCTTGCTTTAGGCACCTATTCTTCGGGGATGGACGTGGAGTGGCTTCCCATTTCCCCTTAGGGTGAATTGGGTTGGTATATAACGTTTTGGTGGACCCCGGTAGTCATTTCTGATGGGTCCATCGCTAGGAGTGGAGGTGCTGGGTCATAGGGTAGGGGTGTCTGTTAGCTGTAGCGGGGACCATCCAGTGGGTTTGAAAAGTGGCCAACCCATTTTTAACTCCCACTGGTGGTGTGGGAGACAGAATACCTTGATGCTGGGTGTGTGCTGGGCACCGGGCTGAGATCACTGCAGATTTGGTTCCTCTCATTTTACGGATCAGGGGACAGAGGCCGAGATAGCGGAGGGAATTGTCCGCTGTCCCACAGAGAGGAGCTCTGAGCCAAGGCTGCCATAACCCTAAGGTGGGTCCTCCATGGACTCTCCGACACTCACCAGCACAAGTGACCTATCTGACTGCTGGGTGATAAGCCTGTACTGGGGATGGAGAGTCTACAAGCCATGGGTCTTGTAGTGTTGGAAGCCCAAGCAGCAGATAGACGCCGATCACCTCAACAACACAGCTAACGCCCCACAAAATACTTCTCCAGTACCATGGCCTCCCTCCCTGATTTCGTTCCTAACCCACCCGAGTCCCCAGTTGCCCTTGGGATTATGGCTTGTGGCATGTTCTCTGCTATGGCTGCCCATTGTCGAAACTGATGCTCACCTTGACTTCATTCTTCTTTATTAAAATTAAAAAAAACCCTCAAAAGCCCTGAACTAGAATTAATTTAATTTGTTAATTTTAAAAATCTTTAATTATTTAATGATTTTTTAGACTTCACACTATATTTTATAATTTTATACTATTTTTAAATTATAAATTTTTAATATTATTTTAAAATTATAAAAATATTTTATATTAATTATATAAAATGCATCATATATAATAAAACATATATATTATATGTTATATATTATTTTTTGAATCATAAAGTATTTTATAATTTTATGTTATATTTATTTTATTATTAAATTATTATTTTTATTTATCACTGTTATTTAGTAATTTTATCTATAATTTATTAATTTTGGGTGCACCACATAATGGTTTGATATATAAATATTGACTCCAACTTTCTAAATGATGGCCTCTATTAACACCTCTTGCTGAGTATTGTAGCAGAAGTTGGTGGCACTTGTTAAGGGCTGAATTGTGTCCCCTTAACTTTCATAGTTCGAAGCTTTAACCCTCAGAATCTCAGAATGTGACTGTGTTTGGAGATAGGGTCTTTAAAGAGGTAACTAAGTTAAAATGAGATCCTTAGTGTGGACCCTGATCTAATCTGTTTGATGTCCTTATAGGGAGGAGATTAGGACACAGAGGAGTACAGAGGGCCGGCCACAGGAGGATGCAAGAAGAGGGCCATTCACAAGCTAAGGCGAGAGGTCTCAGAAGGTCCCCACCCGGCTGACACCTTCAGCCCCCAGAACTGTGAGGAGATGGGTACTTTGTCACAGCAGCCCTGGCTGACCCATACAGTACCCCTCTGGTATCTCCTGGGAATTTCCTTTTTCTTCTACCTACCGGACTCATGACAGCCAGCATCATTCCTTCTCCTGAGGGCTTTCTCTGGGCAGACCCAGTAGGCCCTACGCTCTGGAGAATGACCCCAGCAGCCCTCACCAATGCTGGTGGGAATCGGAGGGAAAACAGCTTCCTCACCCCTCAGATGGGAAAACTCCAAGATGCGTGTTCTACACAAGTGAGGTCGGTTGCTTTCTGTCTCCTACCAGAGTTTCCTAGGACCACCTCCCCAAGAAGCTCCTTGTGGTCTTAATCCTTGTCTCAGGCTCCGCTTCTGGGGACCCAAATAAAGAGAACTGCAGTTCGGAGTTTCCAAACTGATTCGGAAATAGAAATAGAATAGGAAACAGGAATCTGGTTCTAATCCCCCTGGATCAATACCTTTGGCAGCTGGGCTCAGGTCGTGGGGTCATCTCCCTTTCTCCGTGTGACCACAGTACATCTGCCAGCTTTTTGCAGCTTGTGCTATGGCCTCTGTCCAGACATTCTGGACCCTGCCCAAGAAGCTGGTACCCAAACCCTCCCTGAGCCAGCAAACAGCTTCTCGTATGAGATGGGGCTGAAACTCCTTAGACAGTAGAGGCCAGAATGGGGGGAAGCTGCCAATCTGCTCAGGGAAACAGGTCCTTTTGGAAAATCCCTGAATAGACCAAACACCGCTTGATAGCCTTACCCACCATGCCGACCGACTTCCTGTGGGCCTCCACTTGCCACGTCTTATCTTCCCTTCATCTTCTTTTCGTTATTTCTCGATGCTTCCGTGTCATCTCTCCGGGTTTATTTTCCTGCAGGGTCACTTCCCCCTCTCGTACACAGGGAGTTGGAGAGAGGACGGAGGCATCTTCCTCTGAATCACAACTGCATCCCAGAGGCGGGTGGTGGCTCGTTTCCAGGCATTTTTATTCCTGGTCTCATAAAGTCCTTTATCATGGTGGAGGCAAGGCTGTCAGAAGTCTGCTTCTCCACAGAGCTGAAAGCCTAGGAGCTATCTATATTTATAGGATCCTGAGAGTGTCCAGGATATTGGGGAAGAAATAAAATTGCGATGAACTCGCTAACACCTGAACCTCAGGCTGGCCTGAGGGCAGCAGGAAGTCAGACAGGCCAGGTGCAATGGACAGCTCTGCCACTCTCAGATTGTGTGATCTGGGGCGAGTGACCTTTCTTTTCTTTTTTTTTAATAATCCTATTTAAAATTATGTTACCGTGCAGTACATCATTAGTTTTTGATGTCGTGTTCCATGATTTATAGTTTGTGTGTAACACCCAGTGCTCCATGCAATCCATGCCCTCCTTAATACCCATCACCAGGCTTACCCATCCCCCCATCCCCCTCCCCTCTAAACCCTCAGCTTGTGTCCGGAAGTCCATAGTCTTTCATGGTTCATCTCCCTCTCTGATTCCCATCCCTCAACCCCCAGCTTCATTTTCCCCTTCCTTCTCTTATTGTCCTCCATGCTATTCCTTATGTTCCCCAAGTACGTGAAACCATATGATCATTGACTTTCTCTGCTTGACTTAATTCACTTAGCATAATCTCCTCCAGTTCCATCCATATCGATGCAGATGTTGGGTATTCATCCTTTCTGATGACTGAGTAATATTCCATTGTATATATGGACCACATCTTCTTTATCCATTCATCTGTTGAAGGGCATCTAAGCCTCTTTGAATGAGAAAGACAACACCCTTGTCAAAGGGCCACTGTGACAGTTACAGGTGATGGTGTATTTGAGGCCTACGGCTAGTGCTTTGTGGGGGAGGGCTCTCCCTGCTTCTCCATGTGACCTGATTCAGGTGCCCTGAGTCTTTTGTTAAAACACTTTAAAAATCAGCTTTATTTTTTATTTTTTAAATATTTTTTTAAAGGATTTAAATTTTTTTTTTTATTTTGTAAAGGATTTATTTTGTAAAGGATTATTTGTTTATTTATTCCAGAGAGCAGGAGAGAAATGGGGAGAGGGGAGGAGCAGAGGGAGAGGAAAAAGAAGACTCTCCACTGTGCACAGAGCCTGATGCAGGGCTCAATCTCAGGACCCTGAGATCATGACTTGAGCTGAAACCAAGAGTTGGATGCCCAACTGACTGAGCCACCCAGGCACCCCCAAAATCAGCTTTATTGAGATAAAATGGATTACAAGAAAATGCATCTATTTCAAGGATTTGGTTTGGCAAGATTTGATAAATATGTATACTCATGTAGCTACTACACTAACCCAGGTATAGAAAATTTCTACCACCTGTCAAGTTCCTCCATGTCTCTTTGTAGTCTGTATCAGTCTGCTAGAGCTGCTATAACAAGTACCACAAACTGAGTGGCTTAAACAATAGACAGATATAGTCTGATGGCCCTGGAGACTGGAAGTCAAGATCAAAGTTCCCTAAAGGTGTTTCCTTCTGAGGGAAAGGTATGTTCCAGGCCCTTCTCCTTGGCTTGTAAATGGTATCCTCACATTGTCTTCCTGCTACGCATGTCTCTGTGTCCAAATTTCCCCTTTTTATAATGGTATCATTCATATTGGATTAGTGATCTAATGAGCTCATTTGAAATTGATTACATCTGTGAAGACTATCTCCAAATAAGATAACATTCTGAGGTACTGGGTGTTAGGAATCTGGGGTACTGGGTGTTAGGATGTCACCCAGTTTTGGTGGGAGGAGACACAGCTTAATTCCTACTACAAGTGGAGAACTCTCTTCTACCCCATGTAATCACTGATTGGCTTTCTATCACTGTAAATTAGTTTTCCTGCTCTACAGCTTCTTATAAATGGTATCATACAGTGTATGCTCTTTTGGACTCTCTTGCTCAGTGTGCTATTTTTGAGAACAATTCACATTATTAAGGATATCAGTGGGTTATTCTTTCTTTATTGCAGAGTAGCATTCCACTGAATGACTATACTACATTTTGTTTGTCTACTCACCGGTTGATGGACATGTGGGTTGTTCCCTGGAACTATTTTGACCGTGATCCAAATTTTGACTGTGATCCAAAGCATAAGAAATAGATTTTGCATTTATATCTATATGCTCACATGTACATATACGTTCACATGAAATGGAAAAAAATTTCATGAATACTTATTCAGACCCATTCCACTCCACTCCATTGTATAAAATGCTAGATGTGACCACTAAGTTAATTTTTTGACCCATAAATGGATCACAACCTGAAGTTTAAAACTTTTCTCTGTTGGGACTGGTGGAGAGGTGCCTCTCAGCAGGAAGAGTATAGGAGAGATAACCAGATTCCACAATTTTGATTTGTCCCTACTTTGTTATGTATCTGCTGAACAGCCAAGTCTAATCTAGGTACCACAGTAGATAGAGCCAATGTCCAGAAGCAATGCACCAGATGCACACTTTGATTCACAAGAAAATACAGCAAAGTCTCTTCGGTCAAGATTTTTTCTTCATGTTCAGCCTTGGTCTCTGATTCTGAAGATAAGATCCAGAGCTGAGTCTAGTTCTGTCTTGGAGGATGGGTGGCTTGACTCCCAGCTGCCCACCTCATGCAAGAGGCTTGGTCCATCATGGAAAGATGACATCCGGCAAAGTTAAACTAGGTTACATTTCATGGTAACAAACAACCCCACCATCTCAGTGGCTTAACCTTCAAAGACTTATTTCTTGCTCATGCCACATTTACTGAGGGTTCTGTCACTCTTCAAGCCAACTCTCCTCCATGCGGTGATTCAGTGATCCAGCCTTCTTTGATCTGGTGACTCCTTCTCAACAGGAGCCCTCTTTTATGATTCAACAATGGGAGGGGAGAGGGTAGATACGCAGTAACTGTGCTGCCTTTTCTAAGTTTTGGCTTAAAAGCAGCAGTTATCACTTCTTCCCCAACTCACTGGCTATTACTGGTCTCTTGAGCATGGTCCTGCTCTTTTTTTAGGGGATGGAAAAGTCCAGCGATCTAACTATCTGGAGGGGAGGAGCCCTGGTGAACTGATGAATGCCAGCAATGTCTCCATAGACTTGTGACCTTCAGGACCCCTTACCTTCAGCTCACAGCCCTCCCTCACCCATTCACGATCTGCCGACACCTGTTTTGTGCTCCCATTGGTCTATGAAACCCACTTCCTTTTTGCCCTTTTGGAAATTGGTGGGAAGATGGTCTCGGGCCAGAGAAAGTGGGGAGTTAAGCATGAATTTGTCTGGTTCTAGACCTAGGTTGCCTGGCTTATCCAAGGACACTGCTGCCTGGCTTACCAGGAGACAAGGCAAACCTTGTTGGAGAAGTCCCCATGAATCATCAGCCAACATACCTTCTGTCTAAAAGTGGACAAGGTCACCGACACTCTTTTCTATTTCCAGACTTCCGTGCCAGCCAAAGGGAGAGAGCCCTGGCTGCAAAGAGAGACTGCCCTGTCATGTCCCTTTTCACAGGAAGCTCTATGCATAGGTTTTATGAAAATACGCCTACAGTGTGAGTGAGGACATCCTGTGTGCAAGCCTTCTGCTGACTCCAACAATAAAGAATCTGGGCCTTATTTATAGGGCCGCCACCAGAATGTGACAGGAGGAATTGAGCATGCTGCCAGGGTGTGGAATGAGATTTCCCAGAAAGACATTCAGTGGGCTAAAGCAGCCTCAGGGGATTGAGGGAGGAGACAGACAAGGTGAATCAGACAGAATGATCTGGGCCACAGCCTGTGCTGGCTGAGCACCCCCCCCCCCCCAGAGGGAGAGATAGTGGAGCCTTCTTGGCGACCTCGGGCCAGCATCTTCCAACTGAGCCAGAACAAATGTAAAAATATTCAGATTTCCCTTAAAATCCAATTAACCAAGCATGTTTTCAATTATCCAGGAGTTTTCATTGGGGGACATCTTAGTTTTGGGCAACTGGACATTCCCTTCCTCTTCTCTCTGTTTCCCTTCCCTCTCTCCTCCCACCCTCCTCCTCCTCCTCTCCTTCTCCTTCTCCTTCTCCTTCTCCTTCTCCTTCTTCTTAGAGAGAAGCAGGTTCCCTGCTGAGCAGGGAGCCTGATGCGGGGCTCAATCCCAGGACCCTGGGATCATGGCGTGAGCCGAAGGCAGATGCTTAACTGACTGAGCCACACAGGTGCCTGCTCTCCGCCCCCGCTCTGCCCCCCAGGCTAATCATTAAGGTGGTTCACCGCGTACAGGCTCTCTCCTCTGGGTACCTGCTAAGGCTGCATTTCCTCTCCCATTTGGAGTGAAGTTTGTGTGGCTCATTCTGGCCAGTGAAGTGTGAATGAAAGAAACCAGGGGCTTGTGCAGTCTGCTTCTTTTTCCCAACTACGGGGGACCAGTAACGTTTGAGGTGCTGGCTGCCCCAGCAGCCTGGATCCCAAAATGAGTAGGACATGGAGCAAATCCCCCAGCTGAATCATGCTGGACACACAGCAAGAAAGAGAACAAACATTGGTTGTTTTATGTCCCCGAGACTTTGAGATTATTTGTTACGCAGCATCTCCTGCCCTACCCTGACGCATACACTTTCCATGCCAGAACCTTGGGAATGGTATGTTCTTTCGCACAGTAGACTTGAGTGTCCACACCCCTCTTTCAATACAGTGCCACCCTGGTCCTCTTAGTAAACATGAAGTGTGGTTCTGGGGATGCCAAAGGAAATGGGCCAACAGGACAGGGGAGACAGGGATGGAGGAGAGTCCTCTGAGCTGCCAACCAGAAGGAGAAAGCTGTAGGTGTGCCTGGGCTGCGAACCTCGCTGCCCTGAGTTCCCATCAGCAGGATGTTCCACGGAGGAGCCTATTTCCCAAAGTGGAAGAATTTTTCTCATTCGTTGGCAGTAAATGATTCTTATCCTTCCAACTGGCCAGCTCCTATCTGGAGATTTATGCAGTGCTCACTGCAGTTGTGAGCTCTCTCTCTCTTTTACTCTGTGTTCCTTGCTGATTGAGGTTTGGAAGAAATAATTCTTTTCTAGTGCTGATGAATATGCTTCTAGCCCGGAGTTTAATTTTTTCCTTCTTGGTTTTGCAACCTTGACGGTCTGGAACTTTAGGATTTTAAGCTCGATTAACCTCTTCCTCGAAACCTTACCTTTTCTTTCTGGAGATGGCATTTCGGGGGAGGGGTTCTGATTGGAGCCTCTGAAGGATAGGGGAATGCGGGGAGGGACTGGGAAAGCTACTCAAGACCAGGGGCCTCTGTTATCCCTCATTCCCCAGGGCAGGTGCCTGGCCAAATGGTGGGGGCATGGGAGCTCGAATGTCGCCTGCTTTAATAGGGAACACATCTGTCTCCAGGGGCATCTTGTCTTAATTTGCACAAAGGCACCCTATGGACTAGCTGTGGCCCTTCCCTTGTCATGATCACATTTGCTGCTGTCCTGTGATCCCACATCTGGAATTGTCTGAGTGCCCCAATTGGCACAGGGGGGCCATGGGGCCTCAGAGCTGTTGGAGCATGCCACCCCCTTGTCTACTCATTTCTTTTCCTTGGAAGCTGGGAGAGGAAAGTGAACAGAATCAAAGTTACCAATCTTTGTCTTTGATTGAAGAGTTATACCCCCAAGATTTGGCTTCAATCCAAAGTGGGCAGACTATTTAGAAGCACCAAGATCAGTGTTCAGCTGTGAAATAGAAATCACTCCTAAAGGAAACTGAGTTCTGGTAGGAAGATGGACAGAGCCGAGCTGGAAACATACAGTTTGTGCCCAACTTAGGAAGGTGGCTGGGCTAGGCTCAAGAATGCATTCTCTTCCCACTCTTGCCACCAAAAGATGTTTGTGTCCTCACACCCACAACTTGCAAATATGTTGTTTACATGGTAAAGGGACTTTGCAGATGCAATCAAGTCAGGGATTTGGAGATGAAGAGATTATTCTGGATTATTTAGATGAGCCCAGTGCAATCATAAGGGTCCTTGTGAGAGGGGTGGCAGGAGGGTAGGAGTCAGCATGGATGGGACAAAGGGAAGCAGAGAGACAGAAGGAGATGTGATCACAGAAGCAGAAGTTGGAATGATGTGATTGTTCAGAACCTGTCACTCGGCAGGCACCGGGTCAAGACTTGCATCCTTGTACCAATTTGCAAGAAAGGTATTGTGGCTTTATTTTATGGATGAAGAGTAAGCCTTGGGGATATGGAGCCCAAGGGAAAGTGAGTGGATGGCACCACAAAACCCCATTGCTTTATGGGGCATTACACCTTATTCCTTATCTGGAACACCTTCAAGAGGACCACTTTCACAGTGACTAGGGGATAACATTTTTGTTTGAAGGGAAGGAGACATTTTCTGCCTCCTTTTTTTTTTTAATTTTTAAATTTTTAAAAAAAATTTTTATTTATTTATTTGACAGAGAGAGAGATCACAAGTAAGCAGAGAGGGAGGCAGAGAGAGAGGGAGAAGCAGGCTCCCCACTGAGCAGAGAGCCTGATGCGGGGCTCGATCCCAGGACCCTGAGATCATGACCCGAGCTGAAGGCAGAGGCTTTAACCCAATGAGCCACCCAGGCGTCCCAATTCTTAAGATTTTTAACTACTGACAAATATTGCAGATTCTTGTGATAGGCTTGGAACTCTGTTGATGTCTTTGAGTTGGGAAAAGTTGAATCCACTTCAGGATGGAAGTTCATTCCCATGGTTCTTGAATGTTCGTTTTGAAATGAGTTGCTCTGTATTTCTTAGCTCCTCTTTGTTACCGTGAACGCCTAGGTCGTAAGGGCAGCTTGTGGTTCTGCAGCATTCTGAATTTAAAGAGATGCTACAACACTTACTGTTTTTCTTAGCCTCCTGGCATCCCCATCTGAGATCCCAAAGCTCATTCAGCCTGTGTTTGTTTCGTTTGTTTTGTATCATGCCATGTAGTGTCAGTTATTTTTTATCCCAATTTCTTATTGCGGAACAAATGTACAAACATGAGATTGATCATCATAGCCATTGTACAGTTTGGTGAAATTAATTGCATCCACCACGTGCTACCATCCGTCCCCAGAACTCTCATGCTCTCCTCTTACCCACACCTCCTCCGTTATGGGTTACGTGGTGTCTTCTCCTACTTGTCTCTCTGGTTCTTTGCGGGGCCTCTTGGATGAACACCTCCCCCCATGGGAATTTCTTTCTTCTCTGCATTCCCATAGCCTCATGGTTGGGACCAACGTATTCCCGTTCTCGGTGTTTCTCCTTCTACCACACTGCACACTCCCTGGGAGTTTCCTCTGTTCAGATGCTCCAAACTGCATCATCAGAATGTGACTGCCTCCCAGATCTGTATCTCTAGGACAGGGTCCTGCTCAGTGTTCCGGGCCCCGTTATCCCCCACCTCCCAGACTTTTCCTTCTCTCTGCACCCCATCCCCAACTCGGGATCCCGCTGAAATCAATATAGTCAGAACTGAGATCACTTCTTTTCTCTCCCAACCAACTCCTCTTCTTGTAATTCCAATGCGTCCTTCCTCTTCTCACCCCCAGCATCTGATGGCAGATGGCCAAGACTGCCTGTCTCCCTGGTATGGCCTGTGCATCTTGGGGATTTCTTGGCATCCTGCAAGTTTGGGCAGATCGGTAGTCTTTCCAGAGCCCATCAGGCTCACCACACTGCCTGCATTCTCCCTTGTCCCCAGGCCAGCGGTGGCTCCAAGCTCCCTTTGGGCATCCTCAACCTGTCTCATGCTGCAGAAGCAGATGCCGAGACGGGATTTGGGGTGCAAGGGGTCTGCCAGGGATTGCTCTAGTGGCAGGACGGGGGAGGAAGCAGCTCTGGACAGAGACCCAGTGAAGCCCCGGACAGTCTGGTAGGGGACCTCCGGGGAAAGCACCACCCTTCGGTGCTGTCCCATATTGGGGGACTGAGCCTTTGTATCTCTGCCTCATTTGATCACAGGGCGCAGGCGGCCTGGGAAGGGCGTGACCTTGGTTCTCGGCAGACCTTGAAGGACCCGGATGCTGAAGGTTGCCCTCTAACCACGCTCCTCTTGGCTGGGCAGCCAGGGCCCCCCAGAAGTAGGACCTGGAGGCTGCCATCACATCCCTCCATCCCCTCTACCCACCTGCTGTTCCCCCCAGCCCGTTTCTTAATGGAAGGCCAGTTTGTTTAAATCCGGGCATGTTAACGGCGGTGAAGTGGTTTGCTCAGTAGGATATGAAAAAGCTTTACTCAATTTGTATTAATGTTCTTAACCTCTGTGGAGGTTTTCCTCTCGGACTGCGGTTCATGAGAGCGGAGTTTCATTGCCTTGGTACGGGGGAAACGATTTCTCTCCATTTACAGGCTGCAATAATGCTTTACGAGGGTGCCCTTCACTTGCTAAGATATTAAAATGATGATAAATCAAAGTTCAACACTGTGGATGAGCCTCAGCTTCATCCACATTTAGAGGGGGCCCTTGTAGATTTCCCGTAGGATTGCCCTCCATCTTTCTATGAGGTTGTTCTTAGGCGCCTGGAGAATTCAGAAGGTGGCAGAGGGAGGCTGGGACTTCAGGGGACGAGGAGGAGGCTTGGAACTCTGTCTACCTGGTCCCCGGGGATCCTACACAGCCAGTGGAGCAGGGGGAGGGGCCGGCTGGCTGCCCTCGGGACTCTAAGCAGTTGGGCGAGAGAGGGGCGTGTAGACTTCCGAAGGGCTCGCCTGTCCCTGAGGTCCTTTCCCCAGATCTGGTATTCAGAGAGGCCAGGAATGTTGGAGCCCTTTGAGAATGGATATAGCACCTGGGAAGTCAATGCTTTTGTTCTGGGACCCAGAGCAGGGGAGGGAATAGAAGACTGAGCAGGGAGAGGCACCCGGGAGGTGGCAAGAGAGCCCTGAAGACAAAGCCATTGCTGTCGCTTTGCCACACCTGAGCCCTGCGCCCTAATAGGTTTTATGGCGGCTCCTGCCAGACTCGTCATCTTTGCTACAAGTGGTGGGAAGCTTTGATGTTGGTCAAAGGCGTCTCTTGGGAGCACCTGTAAA
>JAQQSY010004290.1:0-12397 GCA_028646535.1 Procyon lotor
GAGAAAAGAGCAAATATTTAAGATGGCAGTTATCGCCCTCATGAATTAAAAGTAACAATATAATAAAATAATCATTTAATATGCTCACTTAAACCTTCCAGCAATGCAAATTATTTGGATATGTCACTTAAAAATTAAAAATCACTCATTTTAAAACATTTAATAACATTATTTCTATTGGACTAGTATCAGATTTTTCATACCCAGACTTGAAGAAATTATCACAATTTTTCAGACTCCTATTCTCATTGGAATATATACATAATATTTTCTTATGCTCCAAACAATATTATATTAGTCTTTTCGGTCTTTCATGCTTGTTTTGGTGGACAGGGAGGAGTTGAACCCACTCTCTGTTCCATTTCACTTCCAGTTAATGGGAGAATGATCTGAGGGAAGGGGGCAGGTAACTTGGGCCAATCTCTTTTGTAAACATTCTGATACTGATAACTGCATCCCCTCCACTCCCAAATAATTAATTTTTCTAGGAGGAAAGTCCTTATCTATGGAATGCTTTGAGCATTCCTGTTATGAACCTATTTTAGGTTGCTTATGGTAAATGTACTTAGCATCTCTGGATATATGAACATGAGTCCCTGGAAAATAACTCCTGAACTAGGTGATCATTGAAGTGTTGAATGGAGATATTTAATGACCTGGATACTCAGGAATAAGCAGAAATTGTGCCTGATCTCTGAAATAAGGGAAGATTTTTGGCGGGGGGACCTTAACCCTGGGATCAGAGCTGTGGAGGGAACTTGCATTTAGGCCATTTGAGACCCTCTGGACTTTTCTCAGATGTAGGGGTACACATAATACTGGACCTTAATTTTAAGCCTGATACTACGGCCTTGTGATTGCTTGTTTCTTGAAATTATTGGTAAAATTGGAATCTAGCTAAGACCTTTATTTGTATAAATCTGATTTACCCATCTAAGCCTAATATCACTACATGGATAGTATTGATTACTAGCCTTAGTCACATCCACCGCATGTAAAACCTTATACAACATTTTCCCCCCGCTATCAACCTACTGTTTATCAGATATTTAGTTGTTTGTACTATTTTAAACATGTTATGTCAGCTATATTTGCGTATCATACAAAATGAATTTAGAGAATGGGCCAGTGGCTTCTTATACTTACTTTAAAATGCAAATATTATGTTTGGGGGCAGGGAGAATCCCCTTTCCTATGGCATTGTGGTTGTTTAGAAAAGATAATACTTTTCCTTAAATCATTTTATAGGATTTTTCTGTGTTGCAAAGAACAAGATGAAAATATAACTGAGGTCACTCAGTTATATTGTGACTCTGAGCACAATTGGTTTAATAGCCCCTTTGATTAAACTGTACTCTAAATTTAGATAAGTTGTGTCCATCTGTTATAGAAGTGCTTTTCCTGACCAGAAATACATTGTTTTACCAATGCCAAAGTCAGCAACCAAAAAGCAAGTTCAGTAACAGTATAGTAAACCCAGTAAGAAGCACAGAAGCATTTCCCAAGGGTAGGATGGGACAGGGGGTTTTGATTCATTCTTCGGATGAGCAGTTTCAACGATATTTAAAGTAAAACATCACACAGATTCATTTAGAGCTGTGGTACAAAGGATGTTCTCTAAATTCAAGATCATAGAATAACTAGAAAGTGCATTGTGTTTTCTTCTTTGTCAGCCGACAGTGTGGACTCATTCTGGGCTGTTCTGCAGCTGTTCCGTATGGTGACAGAATCTCCCACATCTCTCCCAAGACCTTCCATAATAACTCTGTTTTTGTAATTTGTGCCTCCTGTTTTATAATTTGTGCCACTCACTCTCTTTTTATTCTCTATTCTTGCTCTTGTTCCCTCTAAAATAAAAGAATGTTTTAAAACAAATCATATTTTATACTTCAGCTATGGTGAATACCAGAATAAATCAAGGTCTTTCATTCTTGACATGTGATGTTTTTGGCCAGATAGATAATTCATTGCCGGGCATGGGGGCAAGTGAATGTTCAGTGTAGAATCTTCAGGAACATCACTGGCCTCTACCCATTAGATGCTAGTCATACATCACTCCTTGTTTAGCTGTGACAACCAAAACTGACACCAGACATTAAGAAATGTCTCTTTTGGGGGGTAACATTGCCCCTGGGTGAGAACTGCTTGTATAGATTGTACTTGTCATTTGGTAATTGGATTGTTATATTGCTAGGCATTGTGAAATAAAAATAGACACATTGTAAGAATTAGTTTAGTTTTCATTTAAGCTATATTTTAGTGCCTGCTACATGCATACTGAGATTTCCCAAGACTCTATATTGATAAGGGTGATAATCATGGTATTACAGTATACTTACATACACATTTGGGTGCACGTGCCCCTTCAGATCACGACATTTGTATCTTTATATGGGTAAATACCCAGTAATGTGATTGCTGGGTCGTAGGTTAGCTCTATTTTCAACTTTTTGAGGAACTTCCATACTGTTTTCCGGAGTAGCTGCATCAGCTTGGCATTCCCACCAACATTGTGGGAGGGGTCACCTTTCTCCACATCCTCGCCAACATCTGTTGTTTCTTGGCTGGTTAATTTTAGCCATTCTGACTGATGTGAGATGGTAGCTCATTGTGGTTTTGATTTGTATTTCTCTGATGCCAAGTGATGATGAGCATTTTTTCATGTGTCTGTTGGCCATCTGGATATCTTCTTTGCAGAAATGTCTGTTCATGTCTTCTGCCCATTTCTTGATGGGGTTATTTGTTTTTTGGGTGTTGAGTTTGATAAGTTCTTTATAAATTTTGTGTACTAGCCCTTTATCTGATAAGTCATTTGCAAATATCTTCTCTCATTTTCGGTTGTCTTTTGGTTTTCTTGATTGTTTCCTTTGCTGTGCAAAAGCTTTTGATCTTGATGAAGTTCCAATAGTTCATGTTTACCTTTGCTTCCCTTGCCTTTGGAGATGTTTCTAGGAAGAAGTTGCTGCAGCTGAGGTCAAAGAGGTTGCTGTTGCCTGTGTTCTTCTCAAGGATTTTGATGGAGTCCTGTCTCACATTGAGGTCTTTCATCCATTTTGGGTTTATTTTTGTGTGTGGTGTAAGGAAATGGTTCAGTTTCACTCTTCTGTGTGTGGCTGTCCAATTTTCCCAACAGCATTTGTTGGAGAGACTGTCTTTTTTCATTGGACATTCTTTTCTACTTTGTTGAAGATAAGTTGACCATAGAGTTGAGGGTCCATTTCTGGGCTCTATTCTGTTTCATTGATCTATGTGTCTGTTTCTGTGTCAGTACCATACTGTCTTGATGATTATAGCTTTGTATAGAGTTTGAAGTCTAGAATTGTGATGCCGCCAACTTTGGTTTTTTCAACATTCCTCTGACTACTTGGGGTCTTTTCTGGTTCCATATAAATTTTAGGATTATTTGCTCCATTTCTTTGAAAAAAATTGATGGTATTTGGTAGAGATTGCATTAGATGTGTATATTGCTCTAGGTAGCATAGACATTTTCACAATATTCTTCAATCTATGAGCATGGAACATTTTTCCATTTCTTTATGTCTTATTCAGTTTCTTTCATGAGTATTTTACAGTTTTCTGAGTACAGATTCTTTGCCTCTTTGGTTAGGTTTATTCCTAGGTATTTTATAGTTTTGGGTGTAATTGTAATTGGGATCGACTCCTTAATTTCTTTTTCTTCTGTCTTGTTGGTGTATAGAAATGCAAACCGATTTCTGTGCATTGATTTTATATCCTGACACTTTACTGAATTCCTGTATGAGTTCTAGTAGTTTCAGAGTGGAGTCTTTGGGTTTTCCACATAAAATATCATCTGCAAGGAGTGAGAGTTTGACTTCTTTGCTGATTTGGATGCCTTCTATTTCTTTTTGCTGTCCAATTGCTGAGGCTAGCAGTTCTAATACTATGTCGAATAGCAGTGGTTATAGTGGACAGACCTGCCGTGTTCCTGACTTTAGGGGAAAAGCTCTCAGTTTTTCCCCATCGAGAATGATACTCACCATGGGATTTTCATAAATGTCTTTGATGATATTGAGGTATATGCCCTCTGTCCCTACACAGTGAAGAGTTTTGATCAAGAAAGGATGCTATACTTTGTCAAATGCTTTTTCAGCATTTATTGAAAGTATCATATGGTTCTTGGTCTTTCTTTTATTAATGTATTGTATCACATTGATTTGATTTGTGAATGTTGAACTAGCCTTGCAGCCCAGGAATAAATGCCACCTGGTCGTGGTGAATAATCCTGTTAATGTACTGTTGGATCTTATTGGCTAGTATTTTGGTGAGAATTTTTGCATCCATGTTCATCAGGGATAGTGGTCTATAATTCTACTTTTTGATGGAGTCTTTGTCTGGTTTTGGGATCAAGGTAATGCTGGCCTCATAAAATGAATCTGGGAAGTTTTCCTTCCAATTCTAATTTATGAAACGGTTTCTGAAAAATAGGTGTTATTAATTCTTCTTTAAATGCTTGGTAGAATTCCCCTGGGAAGCCCTCTGGCCCTGGGCTTTTGTTTGTTGAGAGACTTTTGATTACTGCTTCAGGCTCCTTACTGGTTATGGGTTTGTTCAGGTTTTCTATTTCTTCCTGGTTTAGTTTTGGCAGTTTATATGTCTCTAGGAGTGCATCCATTTCTTCCATATTGTCAAATTTGCTGTTATATAGTTGCTTATAATATATTCTTATAATTGTTTGTATTTCTTTGGTGTTGGTTGTGATTTCTCCTTTTTCATTCATGATTTTATTAATTTGAGTCCTTTCTCTCTTCTTTTTGATAAGTCTGGCCAAAGGTTTATCAATTTTATTAATTCTTTCAAAGAACCAGCTCCTAGTTTTGTTAATTTGTTCTACTGTTCTTTTGGTTTCTATTTCATTGAGTTCTGATCTGATCTTTATTATTTCTCTTATCCTGCTGGGTTTAGGCTTTCTTTGCTGTTTTTTTCTCCAGCTCTTTTAGGTGTAGGGTTAGGTTGTATATTTGAGACCTACCTTGTTTCTTGAGAAAGGCTTGTATTGCTGTATACTTCCCTCTCATGATTGCCTTTACTGTGTCTCCAAGATTTTGAACAGTTGTGTTTTCATTTTCATTTGTTTCCATTAATTTTTTTAATTATCTAATTTCTTGGTTGACCTATTCATTATTTAGTAGGATGTTCTGTAGCCTCCATGTATTTGAGTTCTTTCCAACTTTCCTCTTGTGATTGAGTTCTAGTTTCAACACATTATGGTCTGAAAATATGTAGGGAATGATCCCAATATTTTGGTACCATTTGAGACCTGATTTGTGACCCAGGGTGTGATCTATTCTGGAGAAAGTTCCATGTGCACTAGAGAAGAATGTGTATTCTATTGCTTTGGGATGGAATGTTCTGAATATATCTGTGATGTCTATCTGGTCCACTATGTCATTTAAAATGCTTATTTCCTTATTAATCTTTTTCTTAGATGATCTCTCCATTTCAGTGAGGAGGGTGTTAAAGTCCTCTTTTTTGTATTATTGTATTATTGTCAGTATGTTTTTTTGATTTTGTTATTAATTGGTTTATATAATTGGCTCCTCCCATGTTAGGGCATAGATATTTAAAATTGTTAGATCTTCTTGTTGTACAGTCTGATATAGTGTCCTTCCTCATCTCTTATAGTCTTTGGCTTAAAATCTAATTTATCTGATATAAGGATTGCCACCGCAGCCTTCTTTTGATGTCCATTAGCATAGTAAGTTGTTTTCCGCCCCCTCACTTTATTTTTTATTTTTAATTTTTTTAAAGATTTTATTTATTTGGCAGAGAGGAGAGAGATCACAAGTAAGCAGAGAAGCAGGCAGAGGGAGAGAGGGAAGCAGGCTCCTGCTAAGCAGAGAGCCCGATGTGGGGCTCGATCCCAGGACCCTGAGATCATGACCTGAGCTGAAAGCAGAGGCTTTATTTATTTATTTTAAGATTTTTATTTATTTATTTGACAGAGAGATCACAAGTAGGCAGAGATGCAGGCAGAGAGAGAAGGGGAAGCAGGCTCCCTGCTGAGCAGAGAGCCCGATGCACGGCTTGATCACAGGACCCTGAGAGCATGACCTGAGCCAAAGGCAGAGGTTTTAAACCACTGAGCCACCCAGGCACCCCAAGGCAGAGGCTTTAATCCACTGAGCCACCCAGGCACCCCATACCCCCTCGCCTTAATTATGGAGGTGTCTTTGGGTTTAAAATGAGTTTCTTGCAGAGAGCATATTGATGGGTCTTGTTTATTTTTACCCATTCTGATCACCTGTGTCTTTTGATTGGGGCATTTCGCCCATTTACATTCAGGGTAACTACTGAAAGATATGAATTTAGTGTCGTTGTATTGCCTGTAAGGTGACTGTTACTGTGTATTGTCTCTGTTCCTTTCTGATCTGTTACTTTTAGGCTCTCTCTTTGCTTAAAGGACCCCTTTCAATATTTTCTGTAGGGTCGGTTTGGTGTTTGCATATTCTTTCAGTTTTTGTTTCTCCTGGAAGCTTTTTATTTCTCCTTCTATTTTCAGTGACAGCCTAGCTGGATATAGTATTCTTGGCTCCATATTTTTCCTATAGTGCTCTGAATATATCGTGCTAGTCCTTCTGCCCTGTGAGGTCTCTGTGGTTAGGTCTGTTGCCAATCTAATATTTCTACTGTTACAGGTTATAGACCTCTTGTCCCAAGATTCTTTCAGGATTTTCTCTTTGTCTCCTAGACTTGTAAGTTTTACTATCAGATGAAGGGGAGTTGACCTATTTTTATTGATTTTGAGGGAGTTTCTCTGTGCCTCTTGGATTCTGATGCTTGTTTCCGCCCCCAAATTACGGAAATTCTCTGCTATAATGTGTTCCAATATATCTTCTCTCCCTCTCTTTCTTTCTTCTTCTTCTGAGATCCTAATTATTCTAATATTGTTTCATCTTATGGTATCACTTATCTCTTGAATTCTCCCCTTTTGATCCAGTAGTTTTTTATCTCTCTTTTTCTCAGTTTCTTTATTCTCCATCATTTAGTCTTCTATATCACCAATTCTCTCTTCTGCTTCACTTATCCTAACAGTAAGACCCTCCATTTTTGATTGCACCTCATTAATAGCTTTTTTGATTTCAAGTTGGTTAGATTTTAGTTTTTATTTCTCCAGAAAGGGATTCTCTAGTATCTTCTGTTCTTTTTTCAAGCCCAGCTAGCATCTTTATAATTTTCATTGTGAACTCTAGTTCTGACCTCTTACTAATGTCGATATAGATCAGGTCCCTAGCAGTCAATACTGCCTCTTGTTCTTTTTTTGTTGTTGAGTTTTTCCACCTAGTCATTTTGTCTAGATAAGAATAGATGAATGAGAGAACAAAATGCTAGAAGGGTAACAATGACCCCAGAAAAATATACACTAATCAAAGCAGAAGAGACCCAAAACTGGAGGGAGAAGAAAGAAAGGGGGAAATATATATATATTATATATATAATATATATGTAAGTAATACCAATATATTTAAATTACTTATATAAATATTTATATACATATGTAAATATAAATATATTTATGTACACATAAAATATATGTGTATTGTATATATTACATATATGTGTATATGTAAAACACACACACACACACACACACATGGTGGTGAAAAGAACAGAGCCACATACTTGTTTTTGGGTATATTTTGGTCTGTTAGAAGAAATTGTCTTTCAAAATTTTAAAGAAAGAAAATCTTGTGTGAGTGTGTGTGTGTGTGTGTGTTTATGTTATATATATACACAATATATACACAAAATATATAATTTATATATATAAATTAGGGTAAACACAATAAAGAGATGTAATATTGTAAAGATGAAAATTAAAAAAATGTTTTAAAAAAGCAATTGATAAGATAAACAGTTGTTGAAAAAAGAAAAAAAAAAGAAGAGAATGTGATCAGGCTGGATGTGATCAGGCTGGACACTATATCCTAGATTTAGGGTATATTTTCATCTGTTAGAAGAATCTGTATCCCAAAATTTTAAAGAAAGAAAAACTTACATGTATACAAAAAATAAAGTTAAATACGATGAAGAGATAGAATGTGATTATAAAAATGAAAATTAAAAAATATTTTTAAAAAGGTATTGATAAGATAAAGTAGTTAAAATAAGAATGAGGAAAAACAAAAAAAATAGAAAAAAATAATGAAAATTTTAAAAATTTAACTTTAAAAGATTAAAGAATCATGGAAAAAAGCCATGAATTCCATGTGCTGTATTCTCCTAGTATAGGTGTTTTGCTGTTCTCATTGATCAGTAAATTTGGTCTTGACTGGATGTTCTTGCTGATCTTCTGGGTGAGGGGCCTCTTGCAGTGATTCTCAAATGTCTTTGCCCAGGGCAGAATGGCACTGCCCTTGCCAGGGGCCAGGGTAAGTAATCTGCTCCATTTTGCTCTTGGTAGCTTTTGTTCCCTGAAAACTTGTAGTACAGATTTGGAGGACAAGAATGAAGATGATGGCCTCCCAATCTTTGGTGCTGGAGGAGCCAAGAGCTTGTCCCGCCCCCCAGTCAGTCGCTCCTGTCTCCCTGGTCTCTGGCAGCACTCTGAGCTCACCTGGACTGTGACCAAGTGTTTCTGTCTGGCACATGCCCTCGTTTGGAGCCTCCAGACCGAGCAGATTCCTGCAGTGTGCTCCCATGCCACTCCTCCTGGTGGAGGTGGGTGGGTTCTCTCCACATCTGCCATTTGTGGGGTCCCTGATGAAAAGGTAGTGGCCTGACTTTGCTGAGGATCATTGTTTATGGGAACCCTGAGCTGAGAGCCCACTCCTTGGCTCTGTCCTTGCAGCCAGCTTCCCCACTCCAATACCTGGGAGTTCTGCCACACTCAGGCAACCCTGGTCTTTCTGTGACCTCGAGGGTCCTGAGACCACACTGACCCAGACAGGATTCCACCCCCACTTAGCCACTGGAGCAACATCTCTCCATAGAGCAGACTTTTAAAACTTCTGATTTTGTACTCTGCTGCTCTCTCACTTGCCCGTAGCTGGCTGACGGAGGCTCCCTACTCCCTCAGTCTATCTTCCCGTATATCACCTCAGATTTACTTCTCTGCACATCCTACCTTCTAGAAAGTGGTCGCTTTTCTGTTCATAGAATCACTGCTATTCTTCTCTTCAATCTCCTGTTGAGTTTTGTAGGTGTTTAGAATAATTCGATAAGTATCTAGCTGAATTCCTAGGACCAGACGAAATTTAGGTCTCCTACTCCTCTGTCTTCTTGCTTCTCCCTCTCCTGACTCAGATCTTTCTAATTTATATGAAATGCTGTGCCCTTTCACCCTCTCTACGTCATAGGGCTGTGGTAAGAAACAGAATGATAGGATACAAGTGTATAATGCTCTTTGGATTTTGAGGATAAAATCATTGTATCATCTTGATCATGTTTATTCAGAGATATACAAAATAGAGCATAATGTGTAGACAGTATAAAACTGTGCTCTATATAGAGGTGTAGGCGATTACTCCGGTGCATGATGTCATTAAATTGGTTTGGCTGATTTTTTATTGCTTTGAATTGAATCGACCAAGTCAGAGCTATTTGGATAACTTGAAGCAGTTTCCTTCTGGTTCAGATAACTCACTCACTTTGTAGTAATCTTGACCTCATAATTGGTGTGTGTGTGTGTGTGTGTTTGTGTGTGTGTGCATGCACGTAAATGTGTGCATGTAGGATATTTGATCCCTTTTTTGAGTGGAAAAGAAAGAATGGGAATGGTTTTTTCATTCTTTTTTTTTTTAATAGACAATTTTCTTTATTTTTAAGTAAGCTCTGAGTCCATTATGGGGTTTGAGCTCATGACCCTGAGGTCGAGAGTCTCATGCTCTACTGACTGAGCCAGCCAGGCATGCTATAAATGCTTTTGACTCTGATATTTTCCATTATGTAATGGATCACACTTCAAAATTAAGTATGTTAGTAATTCCATGGTAGTTTTTAATTAAGAAAAAAGAAGCTGATTTGGTTAACTAAGCTACCATTTGTTTAGATTAATTTTCACTAATTGAATTGTAAATATATCCGATAGGAAATATTATATCTGGAAGGTGAGAAATAGCTACTATTTATTGTGTTTGACTTATGTATGTAATGTCAGTATAATCCTGGAAAATAGGTGGTGGTGTCCCCATTTTGCAAATGAGAATACCAATATTTGAAGGAGTAAAATTAACTTATCTACATATCACATGTTATCAGCCTAGCTTTTTTTTTTTTTCTTTTTCTCACCAAGGCACAATAGCTCATATAAGCAGCATAAAACCAGATATAGGTGCACATTGAGAATAGTAGTAATAATTATTGTAATCATTATTTATATAGCTAGAATATCCCACATTTACAGTGATGACATGTTAGATTTTGTGCTAAGTGCCTTCTTTAATCCTCTTAAACTACTACAATGAGTAATTATTATCTTCCCCATTTTATCAATGAGAAAATCGAGAACTAATTTAAGTTTTTGTTTCCTTGTTCAGCTAGTGAGTATAAAAACCAGGGTAATGATGTGTTTGGTTTTTTTGTTTATTGATTGATTACCTATTCCCAAATGCTTCCATTAGAATGACTGGAATGGAAGAATATGGATTTCTCTTTGCCTGACTTTTTGTAAAAGTAGTTCTTTGAAAGATATGACAAGAAGACAAAATGGTTGAATGAACTATCTGTGCAGCCAATATGAAAATGTTAAGAGTTTTTAATGACAACAAAAAATGGTCATGATATGGAATAGAATATAGAATGTATAGATTAATAATATTTATAACTATTTATAAGAAAAATAATATAGGGGCGCCTGGATGGCTCAATGGGTTAAAGCCTCTGCCTTCAGCTCAGGTCATGATCTCAGGGTCCTGGGATCAAGCCCCATATCGGGCTCTCTGCTCCGCAGGGAACCTGCTTCCCCCTCTGTGCCTGCCTCTCTGCCTACTTGTGATCTCTCTCTCTCTCTCTCTCTCTGTCAAATAAATAAATAAAATCTTAATAAAAAAATATAGAAAAAAGAAAATATAGAGCATAGTTATTAGATCAGAAAGAGTAAAAAAATATCGTAAGCAAAAATGATATATTTTTCTACTCTAAACTATAAGCAGTCAGTTTTCAAATAAAATAATTTATGTTTTCATTAGTCTCTAATATTGCATAGAGACATGGGTGATTTTCATGTCTTTGACAATATTCAGCATTCATTTGCAAAAATTTAATTCATAATGTCACTTTTGAGTTTTGAACATAAAATACTTGTATAGGGATTATTTGTGTTAACTGTATTTTGAAGAACATTATTTTTTTATGGTAAACAATATGATATAATGAAAGGAGATGAAAGTGAAGTCTAAAGTAAATGCCAGGTTTATTTAATAGGTTATTTAAGGTAGTTGCTTAAGCTTTCCAAATCCCCATTTCTGCCCCCTCAAAATGGGAGTAATCTCACTCCTTAGATTTGGCATGGGGATTAAATGAGATAATAAATCTAAAGTCCTTAACACAATGGATGGCTTAAGGTAAGCAGTCATAAATATATTAGCCATTATTATTATTGTTGCTGTTGTTCACATTTCCTAGTACTCTTGGATAGCACAGAGGATTATTTAGTAACTGTTCATTTATTTCTTAGGTTCTCAGCTCTGAGACGAATTTTATTATGCAACATCTGTTCTTAACTTCATAAAGAAACATGCCTTAAACATTAATTAAGCATCAAAAATGAGTCTTAATGTTCATACAGCATAGTAATCATTTTCTAGAAAGAGTTGCTGTCATATAAAAATGTAGTTTCCATTACTTAGATTCTCTGAAATGATTGACATTAAAGAAGAGCAGAAAACAGGAGTCATGGAGCCCAAAAATCTTTAGAGGTGGCAGATCTGTTGAGGATGACCTAGACTAGATACTAAGTTTGCAGGTGAGGAACTAAGAGCTCCCCTAAAGAGACAAATGCTTTTCTTTTTCTTTTTTTTTTTTTTTTAAAGATTTTATTTATTTATTTATTTCACAGAGAGAGGGAGATCACAAGCAGGCAGAGAGGCAGACGGGGAGAGAGGAGGAAGCAGGCTTCCTGCTAAGCAGAGAGCCCGATGCGGGGCTCGATCCCAGGACCCTGAGATCATGACCTGAGCCGAAGGCAGAGGCTTTAACCCACTGAGCCACCCAGGCTCCCCGACAAATGCTTTTTCTGAGACCACCCCATAAGGAATCAGTAGCAGAACCATACTGGATCTGGTTTTAGTTTTGAGTTCTGTTCTTTTCTACTGTATTACATCAAAGTTAACATGTGTGTATTCATTTCTCTTAGAATTCAATCAGGTGGTAGGTGTTGGTCCTGAACATTCTGCTTTGTGTATAGTAGATACTATTGAAATATTTTTGAAAGAATGAG
>JAQQSY010004292.1:0-12396 GCA_028646535.1 Procyon lotor
GGCAGAGCTAGGACAAACAATCCCCAAATTTGTATGGAAATGCAAAAGACCCTGATTAGCCAAAGTAATCTCAAAAAAGAAAAACAAAGCTGGATGTATCACAATTCTGGACTTCAAATTATTTTACAGAGCTGTAGTAATCAAGACAGTGTGGTACCGGCACAATAACAGACACATAGATCAACAGAACAGAAGAGAAAGCCCAGAAATAACCCCACAATTATACGGTCAATTAATCTTCTACAAAGGACACAAGGACAGGCAGTAGGAAAAAGACAGTCTCTTCAACAAACGGTGTTGGGGACAGCTACATGCAAAAGAATGAAACTGGATCACTTCCTTACACACACAAAAATAAACTCAAGATGGATTAAGGACCTAAATGTAAAACCTAAAACCAGAAAAATCCTAGAAGACAGCACAGGCAGTAACTTCACTGACAATGGCCATAATATCTTTCTAGATATGTCTCCTGAGGTGAGAGAAACAAAAGCGAAAAATAAACTATTTGGACTACATCAAAATAAAAAGTTTCTGCACAGCAAAGGAAGCAACCAACAAAATTAAAAGACAACCTACTGAATGGGAGAAGATATTTGCAAATGACATATTCAATAAAGGGTTAATATTCAAAATATATAAAGAACTCATACAGGGGCACTTGGGTGGTTCAGTTAGTTAAGTGTCTGACTATTAATTTCGGCTCAGGTCAAGATCTCAGCATCCTGAGATTAAGTCCAGCAGCAGGCTTAGTGCTGAGAGTGGTGCCTGCTCAATGTTCTCTCTCTCCCTCCTCCTCTGCTCCTCCTCCTGCTTGTGATCTCTCTCTCTCTCATTCTCAAAAAAAAAAAAAAAAAAACCTTATACAACTCAACACCAAAAAACCCCAATAATCCAATTGAAAAATGGGCAGAAGACATGAACAGACATTTCTTCAAAGAAAATATACAGATGGCCAACAGACACATGAAAAGAGGCTCAATATCACCCATCATCAGGGAAATGCAAATGAAAACCACAGTGAGATATCACCTCACATCTGTAAAAATGGCTAAAATCAAAACACAAAAAACAATAAGTGTTGGAGAGGATGTGGAGAAAAGACCCCTGTGCACTGTTGGGGGGAATGCAAACTGGTGCAGCCACTATGGAAGACAGTATGGAGGTTCCTCAAAAAGTTAAAAATAGAGCTGCCCTATGATCCAATGATTGCACTATTAGCTATTTATGCTAAGAAAATGAAAACACTAATTCAAAAGGCTATAAGCACTTCTATGGTTATTGCAGCATTACTTACAATAGCCAAATTAGGGGCCCCTGACTGGCTTAGTCAGTAGAGAGTTAGACTCCCGAACTTGGGGTTGTGAGTTCGAGCCACATGTCATGTGTAGAGATTACTTAAAAATGAAATCTTTAAAAAAAAAAAAAACAGGGGTGCCTGGGTGGCTCAGTCAGTTAAGTGTCTGCCTCTGCCTCAGAAGGTCCTGGGATCAATCCCCATATTGGCTCCCTGCTCATCAGGGAGTCTGCTTTTCCTTGCTCTCTGTCCCTCCACCTGCTTGTTCTCTCTCTCTCTCTCTCTCTCCATATCGGGCTCCCTGCTCATCAGGGAGTCTGCTTCTCCCTTTCCCTCTGTCCCTCCACCTGCTTGTGCTCTCCCTCTCTCTTGCTCACTCTCTTTCTCTCAAATAAATAAAATCTTTAAAAAATACATACATACACATATACATACAATAGCCAAATTATGGAAGCAGCCCAAGTGTCCATCAATAAATGAATCTTGCCATTTGCAATGAGATGAATGGATCTAGAGAACATAATGCTAAGCAAAATAAGCCAAAGAAAGAAAAATCCAACAGGATTCCACTCATAGGTGGAATTTAAGAAACAAAACAATTGAACAAAGGAAAAAAAGACACAAACCAAAACAAAGACTCTTAAAAATAGAGAAGGGGGATTGGGGAATGGGTGAAATAGGTAAAGAGGATTAAAAGTATGTTTACCTTGATAATCACTGAGTAATATATGGAATTGTGAAATCACTATGTTGTACACCTGAAACTAATTTAACGCTGTATGTTAACTACACTGGAATTAAATTTAAAAAAAAATTTTTTAAGCATAGCCACTATTTGTACTTTTTACACATAGATTAGTTTTGCCTCTTTGGGTGGGTTCATGAACTTCTATTATCTTGCCTCATCTATAAGCAGACACGGAGGCATGGTGACATAGAGCAATTTGTATAATGTCACGCAGCTCTCAGAGAGTGAAGTCTAGACTTCTCACCTAATGGTTTCCACAGGACTGCCTATTGTCTCTAAAAGCCTCCTAATAACCAGTCAAGAGCAAAATCCTTAAGAGAAGTGAAGCTTTTTTCCTAATTTCTGACTGCCTTAAACATAGGAATTAAAGGTTATTCTCTCTCATTGTCTTTATCCAAACTAGCCCTTTGATATTGTTTGCACTGACCTCTAGGAGTTCATCATTTGGGAAGAAAGATTAAATGTGGAAAAAAGAAGTAAAATATATATGACACTCTGTCTTTCAGCTAATTTTTTTCCACTCAAATCACAGCACTCAACAGCTATTGGTACACTAATCATTATTCTACAGAGAAACAAAACACAACTAACTGTATAAGCACATAGAGAAAGAAAGAGATTTGTTCTATGGAATTGGCTCACGCAACTAGAGTCTGGCAAGTACAAAGTGTGCAGGGTAGGCCAGCAGACTGGAGACCCAGAGAAGACCATCTGCTGGCAAAATCCCCTCTTTTGGGAAGGTCAGTCTTTTTTTATTAAGGCCTTCAACTGATTGGATAAGGCCCACCCACATCGCGGAGGGTAATATACTTAAAGTCTACTGATTTAAATGTTAATCTCATCTAAGAAGCATCCTCATAAAAACATCTAGATTAATATTTGACCAAATATCTGGGTACCATGACTTAACCTAGCTCATACGTAAGATTAATAATCATGGAACTGTATCACATGCTGCCTCTAGAAGCAAGTCTATTGTTCTCTTGTTTAATGTATATATTGTTACTAAAATGTTCAAGCGTTTAATGCCTTACCATTCCAAATGGGCAGTAAGCTCCAAGAAGTCAGGGAGCTTTTCCTGCATTTCTTTGGTCCTCCACTGTCCTAATTTCAGAACTCACTATATTTGTTGATCAAATGATGTATTTTGAAAGTATCAATTTTACCATTTTCTGCACAGACCATGTAATTCTAATACTGCATAAAAGCACAGACAAGCAGAAAATTATTTCAGGACCAGGAAGCAGAGCCAAGAAATATTTAACTTTCTATGTTACTGAAAATTTTGATTGCAGGAAATACAGAAAAGGTTTTTATCTGCCATAGTCAGAGTCCAACAGAAATTCCAGGTTGCCTTAAGAGCTTTACGAAATCTATCAAGTTTATTACCACTTGACCTAGATTCCAACTCACTTCTTTATTTTCCCAGCATTGGAAGGGATGAGTGATCTCTTCTCACTGATATCACTTCCTGGTTACTGAAAGTTTAAAAATAAAATGAAGCAGAGGATTGGGTTTATAGTTTGTTAACTAGCTACTGAGTTGCTAATGTTAAAACCAATTTCTGCTTAGTTTGAGTCTCATATTCAATAGAACTGTTTTCTAAAGTTCCTGAAGTTTTGGGCAATCTTCCTGTTTCCAGAATCCCTTACATTACTTGTAAAGTGTTAGACTTTGCCACCAATGAGATTGGATCTGGTTATAAGTCTATTTCCCCCTCTAGACTGTCAGTTCCTTGAGGGTAACATTCTTACTTACCTTTGTGAATTACTTTGCCACTGCCCAAGTGGATGGATTGTTTGGTTTATTTGGTTTGTGTGCGTCTGTGGGTATGTGTGGGTGTGTGCACACAAGCACGCATGCTATGTTCACAATCTGGACTTTTGGAAGTCCCGAGAACCTGGTCTTCCAAACAGCAATGTTTTGCTGTGAAGTGAACACAGGACTGGCCCTCCCAATGGTTTATTACCATATATTCTATCATATCATATATGTTTAAACACTTAAGCATCTAAACACCATGTACATCATTATTGTACATACCAGAAACTGTCCAAAGTAGCTAGAGAAAAGCAAACTAGTTATTAAATAAAAGCTACTCATGTATAGCTACAATGATCGAGGAAAAAAACAATCCAAGGAACTGTTTAGTATTTTAGACTATGTATTCAGCACCTAGTCATTGACATAGGTTGTAAGAATATAGATGTAAATAAGATATAGTTTTTAACATGAAAAATCTCTCAGAAGAGTGACACCAGTCCTCTAAAGTAATATTTGAGAGGTGGAAGTCGTAATTTATTTTCAAGTTTACAAAAAAATTACTTTTAAAATAATAATTACTTGAAATCTGAAGGACTCAAATTTGCAAGAAATATGCTACTTGATGAAAATGTTGCTTGTCAGGCTTTAGATCTCCCTAAATCTTTAAAAGAGAATTTTTTCAGGTATTGGCATAGGTAAAAATCTTTTGGTTGGAAAAAAAAAAAATCTTTTGGTCGGTATGTCTATTGAAATAGTTCTGATGAAATCAAAAGCACTACTTTTAAAAAAAGAGGAAAAGAATAGAACAGTGGCATTCACTAATTCAAAAATTGTTTTTTTTTAAGTTAAATTACAAATATATAAATTTAGCTCATTAAAATTAATTATATCATAAGGCAGAAAACCAGCTTAGTCCTTAGTGTTGGGAAAACATTTTTAAGAGTTGCTACTGCTGGATATGTTTAGGTTTTGACCCAAAAATGCAGTCTGAGTATATAGCTAAGACCTATTTTTCCTGCAGTAATTGAAAAGGAAATGTTCAGAGCAAATCCAGAAATCTACTAATATGCAAAAGGGTAGGGAAGTTATCAGTTAAAGTGTTAGATTTCAAAAGTCTATGATGATAAAATTGAAGCCATGGAAACCACAATACATTCTGCTACAGAAATCTCAAAAAATATGGCTAATTTGGCCATGTTCATGTGGCCAAATATGCTTTTAAAGAAGGAACACAGGACTCTTTTTCCTCATCCCCTAATTTTCATTTCTGATAATTAGTACTTACTTTCACTATGTTTTTTAATAAGACAGCATAATACTTGGACAACAGTCCTTAAAACCAAAAGTCCTGTGTTTGAATACCTGTCCTGCAACTTAGTGGCTACATTAATGGGTTAATGGATTTAACTTCTCTATGGTTTAGAGTCCTCATCTTTAAAATGTGGATATTAACACCCATATTATTAAAAGTTGGAAGAGTAAGATGAATTAGTGCAAGTAGTTACCAATATAATAGTAGATAGTAGGTGCTCGGTAAAATTTAATTTACTTACTTGCAATGTTGGTGTTTTCTGTTTTCAAGTGTTTTCCTGCTACTCTTGAACTAAGAAAAATACATAAGCAATGTAATGAGCGCTGGATGTTATATGCAACTAATGAATCGTTGAACACTACATCAAAATCTAATGATGTACTATATGCTGGCTAATTGAACATAATTTAAAAAATAAATTAATTAAAATCTTCTCTTAAAAAAAAAGACTAAATCTCAGCATCTTGTCGTTCCATTTATAGTATCAATTCTAAACATTTAAAAGTAAATTTATTCCCAGGAAAAAGGCAACATGGACACAGGCTTGCAAAACCTGCCTCCCAAAACACGAACAACCCAAAGTGAACAGAGTGAAGAATATATCACCAGGTCCACAACTAACAGAAGAGCCCAACCTTTTACTACTAACCTCAGGAAATGGTCAAAATGTAAAACCACTGAACCAAGTCAAAAGAATCAGCACATTACTTTATCTCATGTAAGCCTGGCAACAGTCTATCAAAGTAAGTTGTATTCTTATTATTATCTTAGAGATGATGCACAACAGTTAAGGTACCTAAAGTCCTACTGCTAGGAAATGGCAAAGCTGGAATTCAAGCTGTGGCAGCCCAACTCAGAGCACATGCTTCTAAGGACCACATGCAAAAATTAACTTTAAAATATAGTGAAAAAAGCCACACATTATAGGCACACCTGTACCTTGGGTTCATACCAGCTGACCAGATACTGGTCTAAGGCAAAAACGCTACCTGCACCCATACTGATTGGTGGTTGAGAAACTTCTGATAGCCTGCGGTCCTGCCCAGGATCGGCTCAAGACATTAGCTGGACTCGGCCCTACAGAGTGGATGTGCCATTCAGGACCAACCCAGGTTCTATGATTTGCTAGAAGATGTCATAGGACTCAGCATATAGTTGTGTTCATAGCTGAGATTTATTGCAATGAAAGGATACAAAGCAAAATCAGCAAAGGGAGGGGCGCCTGGGTGGCTCAGTGGGTTAACCCTTTGCCTTCAGCTCAGGTCATGATCTCAGGGTCTTGGGACTGAGCCCCGCATCCGCATCGGGCTCTCTGCTCAGCAGGAAGCCTGCTTCCCTCTCTATCTCTGCCTACCTCTCTGCCTACTTGTGATCTCTCTGTCAAAAAAAAAAAAAAAAAAAATCAGCAAAGGGAAAAAGCTCATGGAAGAAGTTTGGGTCAAACCAGGTACCAGATTCTAAGAATCCCCTCCCAGGATGTGCTTAATTCCTCTATCAACAAGTTGTGACAATAAATAAGAAGTATTATCTACCAGGGAGCTCATTAAAGACACTGCCAATGGTATTTCCTGGGGGCTGCTGTGTAGGCACTCCCTGCATAGCATGAACCAAAATTCTGGACTCCCAAAGCCAGGCAGGAACTAAGCATAAATACATCCTTTGCATATTTTAGGCACAGTGAGCCACCATTTTCATTTAGGGAATGTTTTCCAACAGTCCAGGGTACCATTACTAGCCAAATTCCCAGAGAACACCAGAAGGGCCAAACTTGCAAGCAGGTCTTTCTAAGAACAGGCAATCTCAGTCCTAATCTGTTTTTTTTCTGCACAGTGAACATGAAACACTTAACCACCTTGATCTGAGTGTCCCTCTATGACCCTGTAACATTGCCCCTATTATATTCTACAATTCTTTATTTATAATTTTCTTACAATTTAGATTTCTTCCCCTTTCTCTCTGTCCACTGGCCCACTCTATCCACTGAAATTTATAGTCATCATAACTCAATTACTTCTGAAAAAGATCCCCTCTAAGTCGCTAACACAAGGGCAGACTCTCTGGCACGCTGGAGAATCACAGAGAGAAGAAGGCCTTGTGCCTGGTAGTGGCAAAGCTATACCTTCGTAGCAACTCATTGTTTTCCCCTCCACCCCACCCTGTGGCACCACACGAGACCTACCTATGAGTTCCCAAAGTCTGGGTAAGTTCCTAGATGGCAAATAAGAATAATCCATTAGGGCACCTGGGTGGCTCAGTGGGTTAAGCCCTCTGCCTTCAGCTCAGGTCATGATCTCAGGGTCCTGGGATCGAGCCCCGCATCTGGCTCTCTGTTCAGGAGAGAGCCTGCTTCCCCCTCTGTCTCTGCTTGCCTCTCTGCCTACTTGTGATCTCTTTCTTTCTGTCAAATAAATAAATTAAATATTTAAAAAAAAAAGAATAATCCATTAAAGTTCATGAAGTTCATCATTCAATCTACACATATAACCACCAGTTATGCGTAAGGCATTGTGTTAAAAGCAGTGAATAAATGTGAAGCCGAATCCAGATATATCCTACACTGAAGGAGTATACTGTCTTCTTGTTAGGATGCATTTTTAAGTAACTTTCCTGTAAGATAAGAAGTGATCAATAAGCATGCATAGCCAAGGGAAGGGAATACAAGCAAGGCTGGGAATATGATAGTGGATGAAACAGGCAAGGTCTCTACACTCACTACCAGAGAAGGATCTGTGGGAGGTGGCATCAGAGAAAGGACCTGGCCAATACCAGGATGTGTCTGTATGACGACATAATGTCGACATGATCGAAAACAGCTGACACGGTACCCAAGGAGCCCTATGAGGCTGCATGGGACAATTTCCCGATCCACCGCGACAACTTATGTTCCCAACCACAAAATGCTACACACAGTATTTGATGTCTCAAAAAAAAAAAAAAAAACAAACCCTGCTCTACAAGGCTCTTCAACATTCCTTTCATAGCCTGGCAGCATGAAATTTGCCCAGTTTTGTAGACAAAAATGGACACTACTCAATATTGCAGTAATGGAGTAAAAATTCGCTTGGTCTTAGGTTTATTCTTAGGAAATGGGAGAAATGTATTCTGTGTCTACTAATTAAATAAGGTAGGATTCATTTTGGACAAGGTCAGTAATAGGTTTGGAATCAACAATAAAATCTGATGAGTGATAAACTAATAAACAGAAGAATATGCTCCTTTTTTTTTATTTGAGAAATTGAATTCTGATTCTATTTTTCCGAGCATTTGTTGTAGGTTTTTTATTTGTTTGTTTTTATGGAAGCTATACTTCCTATCTGACAGAATTTATTCTCATCATTAGGATATATTTAGTTTTTTTAAATGACCTTTGCTTTTTCTCATTTACATTCTTTTCTCTTCCTTTTCCCCCATTTCCTCTTTCTCTCTCTACGCTAGCTTCTCTTAAATACTTGATCCATAACCAGGGATCCGAGTTCCGACATAAGTGGCATTTTTGTAAGAACTTGTTTGGTCAGTTGGATCCTGAGGCTATTAGGGAATTTATTATAAGGTATTTATTATAAGTTGAAGAACACAAAGCAGCCTTTAAAAAAACAAAGATTTTATTTATTTCTTTGAGAGAAAGACAGACAGTGACAGAGGTAGCAAGAGAGAGCACATGCAGAGGGGAGAGGGAGAACCAGTCTCCCACTAAACAGGGAGACCAATGTGGGGCTAGATTCCAGGACTCTGGGATCATGACCTAAGCCGAAGGCAGATGCTTAACCACCTGAGCCACCCAGGCACCCCAAGAAGGGGCCTTTTGTTAAGATTTTCAAGTTCATTTTAAGGACCAATGTCATGCTCTTATCAAACGACTGTCATTTCACTTTTTTTTTTTTTAAGATTTTATTTATTTATTTGACAGAGAGAGAGAGAGAGATCACAAGTAGGCAGAGAGGCAGGCAGAGAGAGAGAAGGGGAATCATGCTCCCTGCTGAGCAGAGAGCCCGATGCGGGGCTCGATCCCAGGACGCTGAGATCATGACCCGAGCCGAAGGCAGAGGCTTTAACCCACTGAGCCACCCAGGCACCCCCTTGTCAGTTCACTCTTAAAACATCTAAAGATTTACAGTCTCTGTGCCCAGTGTCTGTTGAACTCAGACATACAGGCACACAGGTGAGGCACCTCACTGGACTGCCCTTCAACTTTCTCCAAAATTGTAATGTCAAATTCCCACTGGCTTAGTGTGTCCTAAAACTGGGTTTGTTTCCTCAACTCTTTGCTTCATTACCTTAATTTTTCACAGTACCCTGGCTACCTTTATGTATACTCTGTGTTTACTATTTTGATTTTCTAAAAACAAGTCTATTTTCATTAGCAAGAAAACAGCCCAAGACAAACATCTTTAAATAAGTTGAAGAAATTAGTCAACAGGATGAAATACTTTAAGCCAAAGTTCAATAGTGAATGCTGTCTGCATCTATTCAAGCATGCGGTCCTATTTTACCCCTCTCTTTATTTGGTATTTTATTTATAGATATGTTCCATTGTGACTGACCTGTTCTTCACTCTACAGCATTTTAAAATTTTACAGTGTTATTATTTTTCAGGAAGATCTGTAGTTGGGATTCACTATTTACCACAAAATAGATGACTTTTCCTCCTAAACTCATTATTTCTCTTACAATTACTAGAACTCTGAGAGAGTTTCAGTCAGAGTTAGTTGTTTCTTATTTTTATTTCTAAAAGCAGAAATCCCAACAGATGCCTTTCCTATTCTTTTCACTTAAAATACAACTAAAAGATCTTATTTCAATCTTATTCTGTAATAGCATAGTTCACTGATTTCCAAATGAAACTTATGATGTTTCCATTAAAATTTAGGGGTGCCTGGGTGGCTCAGTGGGTTTAAGCTTCTGCCTTTGGCTCAGGTCATGATCTCAGGGTCCTGGGATCGGGCCGTGTTGGGCTCTCTGCTCAGCGGGGAGCCTGCTTCCTCCTTTCTCTCTCTGCCTGCCTCTCTGCCTACTTGTGATCTCTCTTTGTGTCGAATAAATAAAATCTTAAAAAATTAAAAAAAAAATAAAATAAAATTCAATTCATAATTAAGCAATAAAAAATTTACTCCAGGATGACACATGCACTATAAGGCTATTTCAAAAACCTAAATATGTAGAAAAATCTACTTTGCCTTTTATAAATTAAGGCAGCAAAAAGTCATAACAGCTTTCTAAATTCAAAATCCGGAAGTAGTTTTAATTTCTTATGAAATTAATGTTAACTATTAATCTTGCCAATAGATTGAGGCCTTAATACAATTTTTTAATCACAACTTTCCTACTGTATTTAGAAATATTTTCTAGACATTTCTAGGTTTCGATACTTTTCCCTATACGAGCTCCAGAAAGACTGTTCCAGACTGTTATCACAGAGGAAAAAATTGTTTTTCCTACTACCCTCCTAAGTTCTCTGGCTGGGGTTCTGTAAATTAGGCTGACAAAAGGCAGATTTACAAGAGAAAAACATATAAATACATTTATATTATTATATAACTTTATATATATAATATTTAATATGGTTTTCATGACATTGGATCCTTCAAAAGGAAATGAGGACCTAAAGAAGAGGTTAAACCTGATCATTTTTATACTCGGTTCGATGAAGAGTGAAAAGTTGAAGGAAAATGTGATAGGGCAAACGGACAGGAGCTGGAGGTAGTGAGCTGGGAGAAACTTAGCAAGGCCTGTGCATTTGGAGTCCTCTGTCTTCAGAGATACAGACGCTCCTTTCCTCCAGGTGAAAGGAAGGCTACCCTCACACAAGGTCTTCCGATCTACTTGGGGGGAAGATCAGAAAGTCCTTTCTGCATATGCTGTCTCTCAAATTCTTTCAGCTTAAAACATTTGGTATCCCAAGGTGCCATTTTTGGGGTAGCATGTTCTAAACCTCAGCAATATGAAGTTGGATATGCCTAAAGATTAAATAACATGAGGCATTAACTCAAGCAGAGTCCCAAAGGAGATACGATGAAGTATCAGTCACCTAACAAACTAAAAAAGACTAATATAGGTAATTTCTTGGAACTTATTATATCTTGAGCCCCAAATCTACTATAAAATTTTACGGGTGCCTGGGTGGCTTAGAGGATTAGGGCCTCTGCCTTCGGCTCAGGTCATGATCTCAGGGTCCTGGGATCGAGCCCTGCATTGGGCTCTCTGCTCAGCAGGGAGCCTGCTTCCCCCTCTCTCTGCCTGCCTCTCTGCCTACTTGTGATCTCTCTTCTCTCTGCCAAATAAATAAATAAAATCTTTAAAAAAAAAAAAAAAAAGATTTAAGTATATATCAACCCAAAAGATTGATAAGGCCCACCAACTAGATTTTTATACGGTGTCTAAAATCATTACCCAACCCAATCCCTTCACATACAGCAAAGTAGCCTTCGCACTACACTGAGCCAATGGGGTGGGAAAGGTCTGTCACAGAGACTCCGATATGAATCGCATTCTCCACAGTTGTGCAAGGCAATGGTCCTCTACCCAACCCTCTATGAAGTTTTATTTCTTAATAATGATAAAAATTGAAAGCACAATTTTAAGACAGTGTTGTGCTTTTACCCAGAAGGCGTTTTCTGTAACTCAGTAGTGTAATTATCGAAAAGATTTTATTATGATAAGAAAATAAGAATGTGAGGTAAATAAAACTGCTACTAATTTCCTTAATTCATATAATGTTAAATACCATAGTCTCCTTTCTTTATTAAAAAAATTAAGATTTTGTAAGCAAAGCCTCATTTTATAGATTTTTTTAAATTCGTTTATTAATTTGACAGAGAGAGACACAGAAAGAGAGACAAGCAAGGGGAGTGGGAGAGAGAAAAACAGGCTTCCCGCTGAGCAGGGAAGCTCAACACAGAGCTCGATCCCAGGATCCTGGGATCATGACCTGAGCCAAAAGCAGAAGCTTAACGACTGAGCCACCCAGACATCCTGCAAAGCCTCATTTTAAATACAGAGAGATTTTTTTTTTTTAAAGATTTTTATTTATTTGACAGAGAGAAACATAGCGAGAGAGGGGACACAAGCAGAGGGAATGGTAGCGGGAGAAGCAGGCTTCCCTCTGAGCAGGGAGCCCGATGCGGGGCTCGATCCCAGGACCCTGAGATCACGACCTGAGCCGAAGGCAGCCGCTTAACGACTGAGCCACCCAGGTGCCCCTAAATACAGAGAGATTTTAACAGGAATTCAAGACCTTACTTTCTCAAAACTACTTAAAGAAAATAAGTTGAAAAATCA
>JAQQSY010004293.1:0-12395 GCA_028646535.1 Procyon lotor
ATACCCAGTGCACATCACAAAACGTCTCCTCCTTAATATCCATCACCCTGTTACACCCTCCCCCCACCCAACCCTAGCCCATAAGATCCTCAGTTCATTTCCTGGAGTCCATAGTCTCTCATGGTTCATCTCCTTGATTTCTTCCCCTTCTTTTCTTCATCTTGTAGTTTACAGAATACAGGTATTTCACCTCTAGGTTAAATTTTTTTCAAGGTGTTTAATTATTATTGGTGCACTTATAAATAGGATATATTCAAATAATCTTTGAAAAAGGAGGTGCGATTTATGTATATTAACTTTGTATCCTGCAACTTTACTGAATTCATTAATTAGTTCTAATAGTTCTTAGAAGGAGTTCTTAAAGTTTTCTCTATAGTGCCATATCATCTGCAAATAGTAACAATTTTACTTCTTTTCCAATTTGAAACATTTTTATTTATTTTTCTTGTCTAATTCCTGTGACTAGGCCCTCTAATACCATGTTGGATAAAAGTGTCAAGAACATATATCCTTGCTTTGTTCCTGATTTTAGAGGAAATGCTTTCAGCTCTTCACCTTTGAGTATTATGTTCACTATAGGTTTGCATATGTGGCCTTCATTATGTTGAGGTGTTACCTCTATGCCTACTTTCTTGTAAGTTTTTATTAAAAATGAATGTAAAATTTTATCAAATGCTGTTCTGCATCTATTGAGAATATCTCGAGTTTTTTATCCTTCCTTTTATTAATGTGGTGTACATGTTCGACTGATTTACAAATATTGAACCATCCTTGCATCATTGCAATAAATCCCACTTGATAATGGTGTCTGATCATTTTCCTGTATTGTTGAATTCACTTTACCAATATTTAATTGAGGATTTTTATTGAAGAATATTGTCCCCTAATTTTCTTCTTATGTAGTTTCTCTGTCTGGTTTTGGTATTAGGGTAATGCTGGATTTGTAAAATGGATTTGGGTATGTCCCTTCAATTCAATTTTTTGGAATACTTTGAGAAATATACAATACATATTAACTCTTCTTTAAATGTTTGGTAGAATTTATCTCTGAAGCTGTCTGGTCCTAGACTTTTGTTCATTGGCAGTTTTTTGATTACTGATTCAACTTCATTACTAGTAATTGGTTCTACTCAGATTTCCCACTTCTTTCTGATTCAGTCTTGGGAAGATATGCTTCAGGAATTTATTCATTCCTTCTAAGTTGTCCCATTTATTTGCATAAAATTGTACATAGTATTCTCATGATCCTTTGTATCTTTGTGGTATCAGTTGTAACTCCTCTTTCATATCTAATTTTACTGGAGCCCTCTATTATTCTTGGTAAATCTGGCTAAAGGTTTATCAATATTTTTAATCTCATCAAAGATCCAGCTGCTAGTTTCATTAATAGTTTCTAGTTTTTTGTTTTGTTTTGTTTTGTTCGTCTCCATTTCATTTATTTCCACTCTGATTTTTATTATTTTATTGTTTTATTATTTTCTTCCTTCTACAAACTTTGCCTTTGTTTATTGCTTTTCTGGTAACTTTAGGTATAAATTTAGATTTTTTATTTGAGTATGTTATTGTTTAATGAATTAGGCGTGTATCACTATAAAATTCCCTCTTTGAAATGCGTTTGCTGTTTTGAACAGCATTTTGAACTGCATTTGGGGATATTGTGTTTTCATTTTCATTTGTCATAAGGTATTTTTTTCTTCTTTCTTTGATTTCTTTGTGGACCTATTTTAGTAGCATGTTGTTTAGTCTCCACATATTTGTGTTTACTTCAGTTTTCTTCCAGTAATTGATTTTTAATTTCATACAATTGTGGTCACAAAGAGGCTTTATATGATTTCAATCTTTTTAAATTTAGTGAGACTTGTTTTGTGGGCTAATAGGTGATCTATCCTGAAGAATTTTCCATGTATACTCAAGAAGAATATCTGTTCTGCTGCTTTTGGATAGGATGCTCCATATATATCTATTAAGTTCTTTGGTGTAGTGTATCATTTAAACCAATGTTTCTTTACTGATTTTCTGTCCAAATTATCTATCCATTAATGTAAGTGTGGTGTTAAAGTCCCTTATTATCATATGCTAGCAATTTCTCCTTTTGTCTCTTGTTATTGGCTTAATTATTTCCGTGCCTGTAGGTTGGATGCATAGATATTTAAAAGTATTATATCATCTTATTGAATTGATTCCTTTACCATTCTGTCTGATATAAGTATAGCTACAGAGCTCGCTTTTTATTTCAATTTGAATGGAATACTTTTCTCCACCCCTTCACTTTCATTCTGTGTGTGTATTTGGATACAAAGTGTATATCTTCAGTATATAGATAAGCTTTGCTTTTTTATGCTATGTCTTTTGATTGGAGTACTTGGTCCATTTATACATGAAGTAACTATGGATATGTACCTATATTCTATGTTGTTTTCTAATTGTTTTTGTAGTTCTTCTCTTACTTTCTTCTTCTCTTGCTCTCCTCCCTTGTGATTTGATTTTCCTTATTGTTATGTTTGTATTTCTTTTTTTTTTTAATTTTTTGTTAATCTATTATAGGTATTTTGTCTATGGTTACCATGAGGTTCATATATAGCATCCTATGTATATTGAAGTCTACTTTAAGTTGATGGTCACTTAAGTTTGAGTTCATTCTAAAAGCATGAAATTTTTGAAGGGAGCTAAGACGGTGATGCAGTAGGAGGACCTTATGCTCATCTTATCCCTCAAACAGAACTGGAAAACTATTGAGTCATTCTAAGTACCCCAGAAATCAGACTGAAGAGGGATAGAATGAACTCAACAAAGAAGCTACATCAAAGAAGGCAGGAAGTTTAGATACATGGTTTGGAGGAGAAATGGGTTTCAGATGCTGCAGAGGGGAGGGACCTGTGGTAGAAGAGAAAAGCAAGAGAGAGAGAAATGCATACAGGGAACACACGAGGAGAACATTTCCCCAAAGCCATTGACTAGGGAAACAAAATGGGCTGATTTTTGAGTTTTGCAACTAGTAGACAAACTCTGAACACTGGCTGCTTTCTTACACCAACTACCACACCTCTGCACTCTAGCACAACAGCCCTTCTCAGACAAGCTTGCCTTAGTTCCAGCACAGCAGGCCACTTCCCTAGAAGGCCAGCAGAAGCCATGGAACACATCACATATCCCAGAGAGTTTTGAAGGGCTTTAGTTCTAGTGGAAATAGTATCAGGTCTCATTTAACAAACCGATCAGCACACCAGGTTAAAGCTTACCACATTCTGGCCAAGGACCAAAGAATTCCCATTGCAGGAAAGAAGAACCTCTTCAGACCACTGACCTTAAGGATAGATCAGCCAAAATATAACAGCAGAGTGCATGCTGTACACACCAGACACATTCCCTGAAATTCCAGACCCTGGACAATATATGACCTTTTTTTTCATAAAGTGAATACTCTCAGGAGCAAGAAACATAGTGGACTTTTCTAATAGAGAGGAAGGCAGAGACTTAGACAAAATGCTAGGACAGAGAAATTCATTCCAAATGAAAGAACGACATAAGGTCATGGTCCTATCTCTAAGTGGAAGAGATATAAGTTACGTGTCTTGTGAAGAATTTAAAGCAACAACCATAAAGATACTCACTGGACTTGAGAAAAGAATGGAAGACCTCAGAGAGACCCTTAACACATAGATTAAAGCATTAAAAAAAAAAGAATCACTCAGAAATGAAAAATGCAGTAACTGAAATTGGAAACACGCTTGATGGAATGAGCACAAAGCTGGAAGAGACAGAGGAATAAATAAATGATATAGAAGACAAAATAATGGAAAATAATGGTAAACAAAAGGTGGAAAGAAGACTTATGGAACAGGAGATTAGGCTTGGGAATTCAGTGATTCTATCAAATGTAATAACAATATATCATATAAGTCCCAGAAGAAGATGAAAGAGAAAAGGGGACAGAAATTAATTAAGGACATAATAGCTGAAAACTTCCCTAATCTGGGA
Organism: Procyon lotor; assembly: GCA_028646535.1. NCBI lineage: Eukaryota > Metazoa > Chordata > Mammalia > Carnivora > Procyonidae > Procyon > Procyon lotor. Next base: position 3,979 of record JAQQSY010004293.1, read on the forward strand.
ACAAAAATAGATATCCAGACATAGGAGGCACAGTGAATTCCTATCAAAACTAACAAAAGCAGGCTAACACAAAGACATATTGTGATTAAGTTTTCAAAAATATAACAATAAAGAAAAAGCTCTTAAAAGCAGCAAGACAAAAGAAGTCTCTAACTTACTACGAAAGATCCACTAGGCTAGCTGCAGATCTTGCAATGGAAACTTGGCAAGCCAGAAGAGAGTGGCATGAATGGTGCTGCCTGGGAAAATCTGCACCCAAGGCTGCAGCAAGGCTATCATTCAGAATAGAAGGAGAGATGCAGAGTTGCCCAAACAAAAACTAAAGGAGTTTGTGAACACTAAACAGCCCTTTAAGAAATATTAAGAGGGACTCAGAGTGGGAAGGAAAGGCCACAAATGATAAAATGATAAATCTGAGAAAGGAACAGAGAAAATCTCCACACAAAAAAAAAAAAAAAAGAAAGAAATAAAATGGCATTAAATACCTATTTGTTAATAATAACTCTAAATATAAATGGATTTAAAGCCCCAGTCAAAAGGCATAGAGTGTCAGAATGGATAAAAACCAAAACCCACCTATATACTAACTACTAGAGACTCATTTCAGACCTAAAGACACCTGTAGGTAGAAACTGAGGCAATGGAGAAACATTTACCATGCAAATGGACATCAAAAGAAAGCCAGAGTAGTAATACCTATATCAGACAAACTAGACTTTAAACCAAAGACGGTAACAATTGATAATGAAAGGCACTATATTATTATAAAGGAGACAATCCAACAAGAAGATCTAACAATTGTAAATATTTATGCACCCAACATGAGAACACCAAATATAAAACATAATTAATAACAAAGATAAAGGAATTCATTGACAGCAATCCAATAATAGAAGGAGATTATAACATCCATTTACATCATTTATAGATTTGCAGTTTATCAAAATAGAAAGTCAACAGGAAGCAATTGTTTTGAATGACACACTGGACCAAAGGGACATAACAGATGTATTCAGAACATTCTATCCTAAAACAGAACACACATTCTTTTTTAGTGTACATAGATATTCTCCAGAATAGATCATATATTAGGTCACAAATCAGGCCTCAAGAAATGCACAATGATTGAGATTACATTATCATGTTTTCTGATCACAATGTTATAAAACTTGAAGACAATCACAAGAAAAAAAATTGAAAGACCACAAATACATAGATATTCAACAATGTACTACCAAACAATGAATGAGCCAACCAGGAAATTAAAGAGGAAATTAAAAAATACATGGACACAAATGAGAGACAGCAAAATTGGTCCTAAGAGGAAATATATAGCAATACTGGCCTACCTTAAGAAGTAAGAAATTTTTTAAATAAACAGCCTAACTTACACCTAAAGGAGCTAGAAATAGAACAACAAATGAAGCCTAATACCAACAAAAGAAAAGAAATAATAAAGATTAAAGCAGAAATATATGATATCAAAACTGAAAAACCAATAGATCACATCAATGAAAACCAGGGCTAGTTCCTTGAAAAAATTAATAAAATTGATAAAACCCTATCCAGACTTATCAAAAAGAATAGACAGAACCCAAATAAATAAAATCACAAATGAGAGAAGAGAAATAACCAACACCAGAGAAATAAAAACAATTATAAGTGAATATTAGCGAAAACTATATGCCAACATATTGGACTACCTGGAAGAAATGGATAAATTCCTAAAAACATGTAAACTACCAAAACTGAAACAGGAAAAAAATAGAAAACTTGAACAGGCTCATAACCAGCAAAGATATTGAATCAGTAATCAAAGCATTCCTAACAAACAGAAGTCCAGGGCCAGATGATGTCACAGGTGAATTTCACCGAACAATTAAAGAAGAATTAATACCTATTCTTCTCAAACTATTCCAAAAAATAGAAATGGAAGGAAGACTTAAAATCATTCTAGGAGGCCAGCATTTCCCTAATACCTATACCAGATAAAGACTCCACTAAAAAAAAGAACTACAGGCCAACATATCTGATGACTATGGATGAAAAAATTCTCAATAAAATACCAGCAAAACAAATCAAATATCACATTAAAAGAATCATTTACCACAACCAAGTGGGATTTATTCCTGGGCTGCAAAGGGCAGTTTAATATTCAGAAATCAATCAAAGTGATAAACCACATTTATAAAAGAAAGGATAAGAACCATATGATCCCTTCAATAGATGCAGAAAAAGCATTAGGTGAAGTACAACATCCATTCATAATAAAAACCCTCAGCAATGTAGGTTTAAAGGGACCATACCTCAATATAATAGAGGCCATATATGAAAAATCCACAGCTAATATCATACTCAATGGAGAAAAACTGAGAGATTTTCCTCCACTGTCAGGAAGAAGATAGGGATGTCCACTCTCACTACTGCTATTTAACATAGTACTGGAAGACTTAGTCATAACAATCAGTCAACAAAAATAAATAAAAGACATCTAAATTGACAAAGAAAGAAGTCAAACTTTCACCATTTGTAGATGACATGATACTCTCTATAGAAAACCCAAAGACTCCACCAAAAAATTGCAAAAACTGCTACATGAATTCACTAAAATTGGAGGATACAAAATCAATGTACAGAAATCTGTTGCATTTCTATACACCAGTAATGAAGTTACAGAAAGAGAAATCAAGGAATCAATCCCATTTACCGTTGCACCAAAAATTATAACATACCAAGGAATAAACTTAACCAAAGAAGTGACAGATTTGTACTTTGAAAACTATTAAACACTGATGAAAGAAATTGAAGAAATGGAAACACTTTGCATGTTCATGGATTGGAAGAACAAATGTTGTTAATATGTCTATATTACCTAAAGCAATGTACACATTTAATGCAATCCCTATCAAAATACCAACAACATTTTTCACAGAGCTAAGATACACAACCCTAAAATTTGTATGGAACCACAAAAGACCCTGAAAAGCCAAAGCAAATTTGAAAAAGAAAAGTAAAGCTGGAAGCATCACAATCCAGACTTTAAGTTATACTGCAAAGCTGTAGTGATCAAGTATTATACTTGATTGGTATTAATATATATATATTATATATTATATATTAATATATATTATATTTATATTATATATATAATTATATATAAATATATAATATATAATTATATAATAATATATAATTATATATAAATATATATATTTTTATATATAATATAATTATAAAATATATAATATAAATTATATATATAAATATATATTATATATATAATATATAATATATACTTATATATAATATTAATTATATTAATATATAATTATTAATATTTTATATTAATATATAATTATATAATATATAATTATATAAAATAATAATTATATGATATTAATAATATATATATTATATAACATATATTAATATATATATATATACAATTATACTATATTGGGTCAGTATTATACTGACACAAAAATTGACACATAGGTCAATTGAACAGAATAGAAAACCCAGAAATGAATCTACAACTATATGGTCAATTAATTTTCAGCAAAACAGGAAAGAATATCCAATGGGAAAAACACAGTCTGTTCAACAAAGTGCATTGGGAAAACTGGACAGCAACATTCAAAAGAATGAAACTTTCTTACACCTTACACAAAAATAAATTCAAGGTGGATTAAAGACCTAAATGGGAGACTTGAAATCTAAAAAATCCTATAGAAGAACACAGACAGTAATCTCTTTGACATTAGCCATAGCAAGTTCTTACCAGATATGTCTCCTAGGTGAGGAAAACAAAACGAAAAATAAATTATTGAGACTTCTTCAAAATAAAAACCTTCTGCAGAGCAAAGGAAACAATCACCAAAACTAAAAGGCAACTTATGGAATGGGAGAAGACATATGCAAGTGACATATCTGATAAAAACTTTTTTTAACTTTTTAAATATCAAGAACTTATAAATATTAAGAACTCATAAAATCTGAAGAAATTATAAAATTCAACACCCCCACAATGAATAATACAATTTAAAATAATGGCAGAAAATATGAATAGACATTTCTCCAAAAAAGAAATACAGACTGCCAACAGACACATGAAAAGATATTCAACCTCACTCATCATCAGGGAAACACAAATACAATGAAATGTCACCTCACACTAGTCAGAATGGCCAAAACCAACAATACAAGGGACAACAGGTGTTGGTGAGGATGCAGAGAAAGGGGACTCTGTTGCATTGTTGGTAGGAATAGCAAACTGGTACGCCCTCTCTGGAAAGCATTATGGAAGCTCACCAAAAAGGTAAAAATACAATCCAGCAATTGCACTACTAGGTATTTACCCAAAGAATACAAAAATACTAACTAAAGGAATAGATGTGTCCCAACATTTATAGCAGTATTATCTACAATAGCCAAATTATAGAATCAGCCCAAGTGTCCATTGACTGATGAATGGATAAAAAAGAGGCAGTACATGTATGCAATGAAATATTACTAAACCATAAAAAAAGAATGAAACCTTGCCATTTGTAATGATGACAATGTAAGAATTATGCTAAGGGAAATAAGTCATAGAAAGACAAACGCCATATGATTTCACTCACATGTGGAATTTAAGAAACAAAACAAAGTGAAAAAGAGAGAGAGAGAGAGTGGCAAACCAAGAAACAGATTCTTTTTTTTTTTTTTTTAAGATTTTATTTATTTATTTGACAGAGAGAGATCACAAGTAGGCAGAGAGGAAGGCAGAGAGAGAGTGGGAAGCAGGCTCCCTGCTGAGCAGAGAGCCCGATGCGGGGCTCGATCCCAGGACCCCGGGATCATGACCTGAGCCGAAGGCAGAGGCTTAACCCTCTGAGCCACCCAGGCGCCCCAAGAAACAGATTCTTAACTATAGAGAACTAATGGTTATCAAAAGGACTAATACTAAGGACTGTATTTGTTGGGATGAGCATTGGGTGACACATGGAATAGTTGAATCACTATATTATACACCTGCAACTAATATAACACTGTATGTTAACTAATTGGAATTTAAATAAACACTAATTAACAATAATAATAATAATAAAATATATCTTTTTGTGTTTTTATTTGGTTTCATCTTATTTGGGGCTCTCTGATTTCTGGACTTGCATATCTTGTTTCTTTCACTGAGTTAGGGTAATTTTTGCCATTACTTCTTCAAATAGGTTTCCAGTCCACTTCTCTCTCTCTTTGCCTTCTGAGTCCCCTATATACTGCAAATGTTAGTATACTTGATGTGTTCTCAGTGGTCTCTTAAAATGGTCTCATTTTAAAAATTATTTTGTTCTGATCAGGTGATTTCCACTACCCTGTCTTCCAGGTCACTGATTGTTCTTCAGCATCATCTAACATACTATTGATTTTCTCTAAGGGATATTTCATTTTAGTTTTTGCATCTTCAATCACATTGGTTCTTTATGTATTTTGTTGAATTTCTCATTATGTTTATCTATTTTTTCCCGAGTTTGGTGATCATCTGTATAACCATTACTTTGAACTCTATCTAGTAGATTGTTCATCTCCATTTTGTTCTTTTTCTAAGGTTTTGTCTTGTTCTTTTATGTGAAGCATATTCTTCTGTCTCCTCATTTTGCCTAACTCTTTTTTTTTTTAAAGATTTTTATTTATTTATTTGACAGAAAGAGAGATCATAAGTATGCAGAGAAAGAGGGGGAAGCAGACTCCCTGCTGAGCAGAGAGCCCAATGCAGGGCTCAATCCCAGGACCCTGAGATCATGACCTGAGCCAAAGGCAGAGTCTTTAACCCACTGAGCCACCCAGGCACCCCCATTTTGCCTCTTTGTGTTTGTGTCTGTGTATTAAGTAGATTAGTTACATCTCCCAGCTTGGAAGAAGTGACTTAATGTAGATGTCCTATGATGACCAGTAAACCAAATCCCCCTTGTTACCCCAGCAAGATGTTCAGGGCATGTCCCCTACATGCTTATTCTGTTGCAGCTGGACTGCAATTGATATAGATTCCCTGGTGTGAGGGTCCTGGGATTCCCTGGTCCACCTCTGCAGCTGCCACAAGTTCCAGCCATGACTGTTGTTGGCAAGCTTGTAAGTAGGGCTGGCCCCTACACCATATGGCTGAGAGACCTGGGCACATCTGCTGTGGAATCAGTGGTGTGCACAGCTGTCAGGGAGGCCCAAATGCAATGGCAGTGGGTATGCTGATAGGTGGGGTAGGCCTCCAGTTTGATTATGAGACCTGGCTGAGACTATTGCAGGCACTGTAGTGTGCAAGCTGGCTCTCAGATCCATTGCTAACAGTCCAAACACCATTTTTTCTAAAAACTAAATTATTAAACTTCCCCTTTCTACATTTTTTTTGAAAGAGCTGTATTCATCCTCTTTCTTCCTGCCCTCCACATATTGCTCCAACATTTTTGAATCATCTCTGATTATTTTCCAGTTGGTGTTTCTAGTTGTTTTTAGTGTCAGTAATATTAATAATACTTTTGTGATTTAAACACATACTATATATTTTTCTCTTTCTCTAATAATTTTTTTATTAGAGAATAATAATTTTTTCTAATAATTTTTTTCTCTTTCTCTTTTCTCTAATAAAAATTCATGTTTTTAATTTTATAGCCCTCTGCAAAGACAACTAAATATTAAAAGGGTTTTTTTTGGGGGGTGGGGGGTGGGCATTGCTGGGTTGAAAAAAGTTCTAGTTAACCTTATTTCAAAGAAATCATAGAAATCAAAAGGAGACAGCATGAGATTTATTATCTAGAAATTGATTCCAAAGATCAAGATGATAACACTGTTCTAAGTGTATCTTTATTTTTAGGGCACATGAAATTCTCATATATCATGTTTATATTAATTATTAGGATTACTTAATTTTATGGACAATGTCCTTTACATGATTGAATTTTTAAAAATAATTTATAAGCTTTTAGAGCAATTATAGCATGGTTAGAATTATTTTTATCCATAACACAGGGGCCTGTGATCTGCCTGTTGCCCTGCCAACAAGGTAAGTCATAAATAAATGTCAATGTGGCTTATAGCTGGTGCTTCACTTCTGTCAAACCCCTCCAAATGTCTCTTGTGGTATATGCTACCCTGAACTATGCAAGGAAGGGATTGTGGAAAATATGATTCCAACTGACTTAGGTTGACATAATACAAATACACAGTAGTATTTATCCATTTTTATTATTAAATAAAAATACATACTTCTCATCCTGAGAGGGTTACACACATCTTTGCCAATTTTTCACAAAAGGAATAAAAATGATTTCATGGATCTTGAATGCTATATATTCCACAAATGGTCACTGTGAGAAGTATGAGTGTTCCCAAGTCAAAGAATAGCTAAAGAGATAAGTAAACTTGGGAGAGATAACACAGATCACGTAAACAATTTTACTATCTCTGTTGTATCATTTTTTTCTTTTTTTAATTTAATTTTTTCAGTGTTCCAAGATACATTGATTATGCACCCCACACATATCATTAAGGAAAGACGTCCAGTGAGATTAAATGAGTTTAACACAGTTCCTCAATCTTTTTCAGTCAAGAGCCAGAACTAGATGACATTTCTCATTTATACCAGTCCAGTGTTTTTATGTGTTTCATATGTTTTTTAGAATTCATGAGCCACAAATATAAAAATAACAGTATTGCTATTATTACTGTTACTGTTATTATTATTCAGTATTATTATTATTTATACTGATATTTTTCTTTTCCCTTCACTGGGAAAAAGTAGAGGTTTTTAAGGTTAAAATTTAATAATTTTAAGGTTGCCTCTACACTGTCTTTCCAAATGTGACATGATTTTCTAATCTTCCCTGTAATAATTTCTTTCTCAATATTTCACAACTTTTTGTTTCATGTGTTTTTAACTTGTACAACTGCTTGAGTTTATCAACTGGATTGATAAATGTTTCTGTTTTGAAATCCATGCTGCAAATGAATCAGTGTCACTAAAAGCAGCATGATTTCTTATTTATCTGCAGTGTCTACCTTCTGCCTTGGATATAAGTTTAGCTTTATATTGTTGTAGGTATAAAATTATATCAGAAAGGGAAACACACATTAATTAAATCTGATCTAAAGTCATTCCCCTGTACAGGTTGTTTCTGCACTTACAGTGTTTTCTCCCATATAAGCTGTGTCACCATCCTTGTTCAATGTGTTCTTGACTGAACTACTACCTAAGCATGGTAATTAGTACAGAGAGACATAAATGTGTGAGCAAATAAGATAATAACCAGAAGACAAAATAAATCCTATTTATAAGAAAGAATATAACCGGAGAGAGGGCAAGATGGCGGAGGTGTAGGAGGCACAGAGAGCCCTGGGAATCAGAAGTCCAGCTAAAGAGGAGGAAATCACTCTAAAAGCCGGCAAAC
>JAQQSY010004294.1:0-12395 GCA_028646535.1 Procyon lotor
AGCGGGGAATCTGCTTCTCCCTCTCCCCCAGTTGTGGGTGCTCACACTCTCTCTCTCAAATAAATAAAATCTTAAAAAAAAAAAAAAATCCAGAACTGGCGTTTTGAAAATGTAGGATGGACACAAAGAAATCCTGTGATTCTGTTTTCTCTCCCATCATGGAAATAGGGAATTACTTTGGTGTGGCTTCCCTCCAGGTTCTTAAATTTCTCCTTTGAGCTCTACGTGGGTTCATGAGGGTCACCCTACCTGAGATGATTGTGGGGACTATTCGTTTGTAGAAACAACTAGAGGCAGAAGTGAGCCTGGGCAGCTGCCCAGGGGGCTGTAAGCAGGCTAAGTAGACACCCAACACAACCTCAAGAGTTTTCTGAACCATCTTCCATGGTGGGGGCTCACAGAAGTCCATTTGGGATGATCAGACCAGCCCTTTAAGTGACTGTCCTTGTGTTAGTCTCATGAAAATGGTGGGTTTTGCCACATAAAATAGGCAACCATATATAAGGAAGGTCAGATGACTAGCACAGGGGGCCAGATAGGAATATTAACGAAACATCAGAGAATGACTTCAAGTCGGTCTATGAGTGCTTAACCATTGTCCCGTTCCTGGGTGTGTGAAAAAGGACACCACTGAGAAATTACAGGACAATTTGAGCTGGAAATAGGGGGTGACCACTGTCCAGCTTGTCTTTTCTCTGCTTGTTTGAGGGCAAAGAGAGAGCTGAAAGGTGAAATCCTTTCTCCCTTAAAAAATCCAATTGATTTCATTTAGTAAAAGATAAGTTGATGTAACTTTATGGCTCAGAACTGATCGTGGGAGGCGAGTGCTCAAATACAAAGCCTGCCTTTTACTCCCGTTTGTGCAATGTTGATTGTGCTCTGGGGAGCTCCTGTTGGCAGCCGAGAGAGACTTAGGTCAGTAGTGAAGGAGAGCTTCGCCCCTGGGGTATTCTGATAAATGTGGCTCAGGAAGAGTTCTGAGTTATCCTTGGAACTGAAGGAACCCCTGCCTCCACGAGATAGGGCAAGGGTGGCCGGGGCAGGAGTTGGAGGGAATTAAAGCAACGTCCCTAAGCTCTATGGTGGCGTCCCTAAGCTCTATGGTGGCGATGTTTCCAGAGAATCTGTCAGTAAAATTCCCCGAGGGGGAGGGGACTACCTTAGGCAGACGGCCTAATGAAAATCTGTGTTGCCAACTCAGGCACTGGAGTGGAGCGTGTCTTCTCATTGAAGCCTGAGCTGGATCCCTTCTCAAGGGACACTTGGCACTGGTGCCTCGGGGCTTTCTTTTTTCTTTCTTTTTTTTTAAAGATTTTATTTATTTATTTGACAGAGATCACAAGTAGGCAGAAAGGCAGACAGAGAGAGAGGGGGAAGCAGGCTCCCTGCTGAGCAGAGAGCCCGATGCGGGGCTCGATCCCAGGACCTTGAGATCATGACCTGAGCCGAAGGCAGGGGCTTTAACCCACTGAGCCACCCAGGTGCCCCATCCTTGGGGCTTTCTTAAAATCCGCCGAGTGTCTCTACACAGTGGCTGCGCTGAAGATAGTTGGCCCCATTTCCCCCTGGGAACCCCCCTCTGTTGCCCACTGCCCTCTACCCCACCTGCTTCGAAATACCGCCCACACTTTTCTGTCCTCACCTGGGTGAGGGCCTCCAAAAGTCATTTTCAGCTACTTAATCCTCCGATAAATAAAGAAGTTGCAAATAGAAGTGTTGCTGTTTTAAAAAAATATGTTACAGAAATAATTCCTTTTTAAAGTATTTTCCAAAAGGGCATCTATAAAAAAAAAAAAACCGCACAGCTAACATTATATTTGATGATGAAAGACTGAATGCTTCCTCCCCCAAAGATGGGAATCAAGATAAAGATGTCCTCTCTTGCCACTTCTGTTCAACACCGTTTGGGTTCTGGTCCGGGCGGTCTAGCAAGGAAAAAGAAGTAAAAAGGCACTCACGGTGGAAAGGAAAAGTAAAACTGTCTTTTGCAGATGACACAGTCCTTTATATAAAGCATTCCAAAGAGCCGGGATCCGGCTCTCCCTGCTCCTGGGCTCCAGTGCTCCCCCTCTGCTCCTCCACTTTGCCCCTGCGGTAGCTCGGATCCTGCCTCGGAGCTGGAGTTTTGCAAAGGCGTTTCTCCTCATGGCTCCCTACGAGTACCTGGGGGGTAGGAGTACCGTAACTCCTGGGTGAGGGGCAAACCCCTCAGGGTGGAGTGGTAGCAAAGAGCTAGCCCCGAGGGTCAGTCGGCTTGTGTTCACACCTCAGCTCTGCTCACAAGCTGTGGGGCCTCAGACAAGTAGCTGAACTCCTTTTGCCTCAGTTTTCTCCTGTCAGATGGGGACAAGATTAGTAACTACCACATAGGATCGATGTGGGGATCAGTAACTGATAACTCTAAACGCGTAAACCCCACCGTGGGCCCGACAGGAGAGAAGCGGTAGGTCTTCTAGAAGGTGTTCAGGGTGTAGTGGTGACATTATTTCCCATTTTGCTATTTCTGCCCCTTGGGCTAAAAAACTCAATGAGGAGTTAGTTGGGTGTGGCGCCTGCTTAAGAGTCATTCTCTCTCTTTAAAGAACGAAGAAGGAAGGAAGGAAGGAAGGAAGGAAGGAAGGAAGGAAGGAAGGAAGGAAGGAAGGAAGGAGAGAGAGAGATAAAGAGGGAAGGAAGTGCAGATTCCCAGGCCCCATTAAGGATCAGAAACTCTGATGCATTTTTACAAACACTTTGGGTGACCTTGATGCTGCTAAAGTCTGACAACCACTGACCTGGAACTTAGGATGGCACCATATTGTGTTTCTGTCCTCATGGAAGTTACTATAGAAAATGTAAGCAGGAGGCATATTCTCTGTCCCCAGCATATTTGGAAATGTGTACTATTTTCATCGATCAGTGTCCATTCAAGTGCATGTTGGAATGGCTGAGGGATCAGCGTGGAACAAATGTGCACACATTCAGAGGCAAGCCTGCGGCCCACGCGGGTCAGTGCGGAGTACAGGCGTCGTGGAGGAAGGGGCAGGACTCGGCCCTGGACCATCCCAGCAGGATGGGACGGCGGGAACAAATGGAGGACGGAGAGCAGCCTGACATGCCCCGCCTCACTCGTTTCTTAACCTTCAGCACAGGGACCTCCACCTTCTCCCATCCCCCTAAGACCCGGCTGTCAGAGGGTCCCCCTCACCAAAGCCAAGAGCATGTTCTTGGTCTGTTCGTGCATCTTGGCACAGGTGTCCACTGGTTCCTCTTTGGAGCTATTTCTTCCTTCCATTTGGGGTCCGTACTGCACCTGCTCCCTTGGTGCCTTGAAAGCTCTTCCCATGTCACTTCCTGCTGAGCCTCCCACAGGGTCGTCTTAACCACGACCATTAACCACGTCATACACCTTTCCCTTTGGGAAACGACGCTTCCTCTACTAACACTTAATGGTCTCGCACCTTTGCCTCTTCTCTTCCCCTCTTCTTCGTCCATGGGGGGGAGTGGCAGGTAAAGCCCCTCCCATCATCTGGATCTGTCCTTCTGAGCCCTGTGTCCTAGTGCTCCCACCATCTTGCCCTCCCCTGGGGCCTTTGCACTTGGCGTGTATATTCTGAATATCCTCTGCCCCGGAATGTTGTGTGGCTGTTTCTCTGTCGGTGTAAATGTCGCCGCAGCAAGATCTTCCTCGTCTTAATTGAGATAGAATTGACATAGGACACTGTGTGGGTTTAAATGTATCATACATTTCTTTGACGTTTATACGGCTGTGTGATTGCTGTCGGAGTGTGAGCTAACAACTCGGCATGTTACCGGTCTTCTGTCCTCATTCGAATGTCAGTGCCTGAGGGACAGGGACCCTATCCTGTCCACCGCTGTGTCCCCCACCCCTCAGCAGATGCCTGGCATACAGTAAGCACTCTCATGTTGTGGTCGAATAAGTGAATTAAGTATTCTTAGACACATCGTGCTGCCCACAGTAGAAAACTCACTCCCTCCTGGACACAGTATGCTGTCCACACTGGGGATCTAAGTCAACCAGCCTTTTGCCAAATTTGAATCTATTTCAAACAGAATCGGACCTAATTTCTGAGTCAGAGCACCTTACTGATTTGTAGGAAAATCAATATCTCCTTATTTAGGAAGTGTGACCTCTGTAGGCAGACATGCACGCCTACCAGTATTTATAATATGCCTTTGTATTTGGGCCAACATCTGTTAAGGGTTCATACCAGAGGCTTATCTAGTTTATTTCCTTTATTTTTTTTTTAAGATTTATTTATGTACTTTAGAGAGAGAAAGAGCGTGTGGGAGAAGGAGCAGAGGGAGAGGGGGTGTCCCAAGCAGACTTTATGCTGAGCACTGCGCCCGACACAGGGCTCGATCTCACGACCCTGAGATCGTGACCTGAGCCCAAACCAAGAGTCGGATGTTTAACTGACCACCACCCAGGGACCCCTAGTTTATTTCCTTAATTCATCAAATCATCCTGTGAACTAAGTAGTTAGTATTCGCCTGTTTTGTAGAGAAATTAGGTGACATTCCCAAACTCGTAGAGGCAGTGTCTAAACACAAATCCATCTGACTCCAGATTTCCTGCTGTCTCTACACCTGTGGATCTTTCCATAGGAGAAGACAAATCATAAGACAGTATTCAAGTCTGCTAGGAGTAAAAATATTTCCAAAAGGACTTCTACTCTTAAATAAGTGACAGGAAATTAAATTAAATACAAAGTCTAGTTTCTTTTAAACCTTCACCTTAATATCCTTTCAACTGAACTATTTTGACTCAGAACTATTTAGAAACAGTTAATGGAAGCATTACCCCTCCCCCCCAACTACTAAGAAGGGAGGGGAGACAGAAATCCTTCTCTCCTGTTTTTACTTTTCCCCAGTACATTCACTTCCATTTTGCAGGGTATTCTGTCCCCAGTTTCTGATCATGACTCTGAAGGGAAAAGTCTGGAATTGGATGTCTATTCAAGTTACTAATTTGCCTGTTTCCCTCAGTAGAACATGAGACTCGTGAGGGCAGGGACCAAAGTCTGGGCTCTTCATCTCCAGCAAGGGGGCCCCAGTGAGTGGTCCAAGCGGGTGCTCTGTAAACTTGAATATGCAAGTGAATGCACGCTCACCCCCACTGGGGCATCCAGTGCGGGTTTCCACAGCCAGCACTGGAAACCTGATTCCTCCTGAAAACTCCTGCTTTTCAGATACTTGAGCACAGCTGCCTAGGAGTTCAGAAAAAGAAGTGAATGTATATAGTTCTAAGTTTGCTATGTTAAAATAGCAATTCTAAATGATAAATTCTTAAATGTAGATTATCATTCCTTCAAACATCCCCTTTTATAATTGAGTCAGTGCAGAGACAGTTCACATTAACACGTAATATAACTCAATCCGGAACATCTGCTGAGTGCTCAGCACCCGTCAGGCAACATGCTGGGCGCTGACAGCGTCCCCATTCCGTCCCCGTGTCTTCCTCGCATCAACCGCAGGGTCGGGTGGTACCACCGATGTCTCCAGTTAACTATAAGGAGTCTGAGGCCGCTGAAACACGTGCAAGAATTTTCCCAAGGACACGCAGCTAGGAAGTGTGGGAACCGGGTTCTGAGCTCAGTGTCATCCCAGAACTGCATCCTTAGCTGCAAAGAGCACAGAGCAGATGAGTGATGGGATTCGGGCTGAAGTCCCATGACTGTTTGGTTGCATCGCAATATATTGCCTGGTCCTCTGGTTTCTCAATTCCTAACTGTTGTCCGGCCACTTTCCATATGATTTTTTGGTATTTATCTGCTCATTGTAGAAATTCTAGAAAAGTACAAAGGAAGTCTACAGTTCACCTGTCTAGAAATAATTGAGCGTATGATTTTGGTACTCTCTTTTAAAATTTTTCCTGTTATGGAGAAAACTAAGAAAAACCATACTATGTATACACTTTTTGAAATTTTTTAACCTAACATGCTCTATGTTAAGCCCATTTCAGCACCTTTAATTGTGTCCATGCCATTTTAATGGTTATACAGTGTTCTATTTTATGGGTCTACTGTTTATTTAATTAGCCCTCTTTGCTCAGCCATTGTGCCCTTGCTGTTGTTGCTGTTCTAAATGGTGCTCAAGTGAATGTCTTTGAACCAAATCTGTCTGAGTTTCTGATAATTACCTCCAGCTAGCTTCCCAGTGGAATTAACAAGTCAGAAGGTCTGAACGATCTAAAGAATATTCCCATTGTTGGGCTCTTCTCCAGATGGTTCTGTTTTACACTTTCCCACTGTGTAATCGCGCAGACGAGGTACTTTTAAATAGGTACCTAAATACATGCCTATTTATACAAATTACACCTTCTCATGTACACAGCCAGAGTACGACCAGCCTCAAAAATGGTGTAACGATTAACAAATGCCATTGTGCAGCGAGGCAGGTTGCTGAGGACTCTAGACCTGCTTTGGAAGGTGAGCTCCCAAGGGGCTGTTAGACCACATGCCATGTGCCTGGCACCATGTTGAAGACCAAGGTCTAGGGCAGAGCTCCCAACCCCAAGAGCACCTTATCTTCTTGGGTCAATGGGGAAGGGTTGCTGGTGACACAGAGCAGGTATGTAATCAACAAAGTGTGGTGTGCAGCCCAGGGGGTGCTCGTACTAGAGGTGCTGAAGCCTGCAACCAGGGAAGCTATCTGCGGGCTCCAGGGCTGGGACAGCCTCGGGCGTGGCTGTGGCTGCCAGGGCTGGGCCTCTGTCAGCCGCGCTGCCTCTGCTTAACCAGTGCGCACACCTGCACCCGAACCCACAAAGGCCGATCTTTAAGGGGTGGGAGTGTCCATCTCTTTGCCCTGCATTCCTCAGAAGGACTCAGCAGATGTTAGGGGATTTTGGGGGGCAAGGGGGACTCTGACTGAATTAAGTTCATTCTCCCCTGAAAGGACAAACCTGGACCATTTTCCAGTCCTTGTTGGATTTATGTTTTCAATAGCGATGTTGACAGAGCTTTTTCTGTGTTCTAACCTTGTCTTTCTCTGCTTCTGAGGTTTCAGTAGATACTTCTGAGGGGAACAAAAGGAAACTTAAATCCCTTATGCGCCTACTTTATGCCAGGCTTGGTGCCCGGTGACAAGCATTCTGTCGGTTGGAGGTGTCATTCCCGAAAGCCACTGGGAGGGGCGTCCTGTATTCCACAGGCATCTGTGGGCACAGTCACCCTCGGGGGAGCTGGGCAGCTCTCGCTGCTCCGTTGTTAGAAGCAGGATTCCTTACTTGGTGGGAGCGTGACAGGGTCAAGGAGGGCTGTCCTGCCCATCCTACAGGTGGCTTCCTGGGCTTTGTTCTAGCACCTCTGTAGCTGTGTCCAGGTTCCTTCAGGGAGAGGCTCAGGTGGGTAGGCACTTCCCCCCACGTGAGCACACTCGCTGTCCCGTGGCTAGCTATGTGGTCTTTTGCAAACCACCCACTCTAGCACTGGACTCCGGGTCCCCCTTAACTATAAATTCTCTGCCCTTCAGAGGTACTTGTTCCTGGCTCTTCTTGCCCCTCCCCAGGTTCCTTTTCCCTAATACCCATCAGTGTAGCAAGGTGGGAGGAGGGTGACTCTCACTAGAGGGTGAATATCTAACAGGTTTAACCTCTCAGATTACATAATATACTTTGGAAGAGGAGCTCAGTAGTAAAGACTAATTTCAGATTGTAAATTTTTGAGCAGTCGCCCGAGTGTTCATTGCCTACAACGGAAAGATCTACTTAAGAGGTACTTGTCTGGCCGCTTAGCTTCTCCTAACCCAAGGCCATGCAAACCAGGAAAACCGAGGGCAGTAGGAAGCCATGAAGTTTTGCCATGCCTGGGTATTTGGAGAAGAATTCTAAAACCTGGTTTTAGTTCTGCTTTCCTCTACTTGAGCCTCCATTTCCTTTCCTGTGAAGTGAAGCTAATGGGATTTTTGTGAGGGTTAGAAGCGAGCTGAAAAGTGCTACACAAACAGGGTGACCCCATGCTGCCAGGGAGCCGGGCATCCTCTCCGGAGGCTGGGGTCTGGAAGTGGGCTCTCACTCTGGAACTCTCTTGACTTAGGACGTTGACCTAAGCCAAGTATGCTCAACTGATTGTCCTGACAGAGTGAGTGACAGCTTCATTTTAAGTATCTACCTATCTGGCCAAACGTTGTTGAGCTCCAAAGACATCATATAGATTTGGAGGCTCAACCATTACTATTTTCAAAGAGGTGTTCAGGATTCACCTTATATTTTTGTCTCAGTAACTACTACTTCCGAGCTGATTTTCTAAATTTCAGGAAGCAACTAATTCTAGAAAGGAACAAGGACAGGGAGGTTTGGAGGGCAGCCAAAGACCGCATGCTTTCTGCAGCCACACTTGACGGTGGGGAGAAAGTGTCCAGGAGGCCACTCCTGGGCTGAGTCATGGTGACACCCTTTGAAGTGTGTCCACACCACATTGGGCACCCTTGGGATGCAGCTCAGGGTAAAGAATGTAGGAGAAATTAGGGAGAATTATGGATCGTGAAGGGGCAGGGGGCAGACTTTAGGACTTCTGCCCCCAAATGTCACTTTTGAGACCTAAGAGAAGAGTACTTCTAAAGAACCGAGCTGCTTTCTGGCCCCAGATTCCACGCTGAGAAAGGCGCTGCCCTCCGATTCCACGCACTTTTCTGTTTCTGCATGTACATTGCCTGCCTGCATAAGGGTCGGATTCTGTTGTGTGATACACAGTACCGTCTGCCTCTGCCTCTTAGGAGCATCACGTTTACTCGCACCCTTTCGATCTGTAGGTTAGACCTTCGCAGGGAGCGAAGCGCGAGCTGCGGGCCGCCTGCCGTGGGTGCCTGCGGTGCTGGGTGGTTTCCTAACGTTGTCCTCTTTCCCCAGAGCCAGCATGGCTGTCCTCTCTAAGGAGTATGGTTTCGTGATTCTCACCGGGGCTGCCAGCTTCATAATGGTGACTCATCTGGCCATCAACGTTTCCAAGGCCCGGAAGAAGTACAAAGTGGAGGTGAGTGGGAGCCAACATCCGTCGGGGCAAGAACTTGCTTTCGGTCGCGGAAGGAGAGGTGAGAAGTCAGAGGCCAGCAGTGGCCGTCGGAGAACCACACCTACTCGAAATGGGGGGCCCTGCTCGGGAGCAGTCGCCATCCTGTTTTCACTTGGTCTCTTTGTAGAGAGACCAGCTGTGCAGGGGTGAGAAGGGTATGGCCTTTGGCTGGAGCTGTGTGCCAGGAGGAGTGTTACTTCCTAAGGAGGGGTGAACAAGCGGGACCACATCAAACCAAAAAGCGGCTGTGCAGCAAAGGAAACTGCCAACGAAATGAAAACCGCCACCTACTGCATGGGAGGAGTTTGTGCAAATCATACATCTGAGAAGGGGTTAATTTCCAAAATATGTAATTCATACGACTCAGTAGCAAAAAAAAAAAAAAAAAAAAAGACCCAATTTAAAACTGGGCAGAGGAGCCGAACAGCCATGTTTCTAAAGACCATGTACAAACGGCCAGTAGGTACTGGCCTACGCAAAGGTGCTCACCATCACCTGTCATCTGGGAAATGCTTATCAAAACCACAGTGAGATACCGCTGCACGCCCGGTGGGGAATGGCTGTGAGCAAAACGACAAGACATAGCCCACGCTGGCGAAGGTGGGGGGAAGGGGGCATATTGTTGGTGGGGATGTAAACTGGTGCACCTACTATGGAAAACAATGGAGGGGCCTCAAAAAATTAAAAATAGAACGGCTGGCTGTATAATGCAACAGTTCCATTTCTGCGTATTTATCCCCCTAAAAAAGAGAAAACACTGACTCAAAAATATTTGCACCCCCATGTTCATTGCAGCACTGTTTACAGTAGCTACGACATGGAACCAACCTACGTGTCGATCAGTGGATAAAGATGTGGTGTGTGTGTGTGTGTGTGTGTGTGTGTGTGTGTGTGTGTGTGTGTAGCATGGAATACTACTCAGCCATAGAAAAGAATGAAATCTTGCCATTTGTGACAACATCAATGGACCCTGAGGGCATTATGCTAAGTGATAAAAGTCAGAGAGGGGCGCCTGGGTGGTCAGTGGATTAAGCCTCTGCCTTTGGCTCAGGTTGTGATCTCAGGGTCCTGGGATTGAGCCCTGCATTGGGCTCTCTGCTCAGCGGGGAGCCTGCTTCCCCCTCTCTCTGCCTGCCTCTCTGCCTACTTGTGATCTCTCTCTCTCTCTGTCAAATAAATAAATAAAATCTTTAAAAAAAAAAGTCAGAGAAAGACAAATATCCTATAACCTTACTTATATGTGGAATCTAAAAAACAAAAGCTACAAGGTAGAGCATGGCAGCTATAATTAACAATTCTACATTATATATTTGAAAGTTGTTAAGAGAGCAAATCTTAAATGTTCTCATCAAAACAAAAAAACTGCAACTTGTTAACTAGACTAGATCATTTCACAACATACCCATATATCAAAATCATTACATTACATTACATACCTGAAACTAATGTATGTTGATTATACATGGATTTTTAAAAATAAATAATACAAATTAACTAAATAAAGAGAGTTAAATAAATCTTCCCTGATATGCCACTTTAAAAATGATGTCATAAGATGATTTTCTGTTTCCCAAGTAAAGAAACGTGTGGTGCTGAGGTTAGCCTGGGCTTAGATGGTAGACAGAAGGAGTCTATTAAATGCTTCCTTTCATTACAGCTGATCTAAAAGAGTAATTATCCTGAGGTGGTCTCTAGTGAGAAAACTCAAATGTCTATTTCTGTTTAGCAGCTTATAATTAGACTCTGACTAGAGTTTCATTTTAAGTTTTCCTATTGATTTTCCTTTTTTTTTTTTTTTTTTCATGGACACATCCATTAAAGTTCTCACACACTCAGTTTTTGTCCTCCCGTTAAGGAAAATCTTAGAAGGTTGCAGTATCTGATAGCTCTTGGGAAGGAGCTGTCTCCCTGTGGTGTCTTTGTGCTGCATCAGGAATCCAGCAGTCACGGCACAATGTCAAGGGCAGGGAGTCTGGCTCAAGCTGCCTCCCTCCCCTGTGCGACTGTGGCACAGATGTACGTTCTTAGGACTGGATATTAACAGAAAGATATTGACTCTGCTTCTGAGAGTTGAGACCCCACTGTGAGTGTTTAAGCAGAAAGTGATCATCTGTCAAGGGTAAAGTAGAAGATGCTTGAGGATAGATTATCTTTGAGGTTGACTGTAACTCAACGCTGAATGCTGCTCTTGACCATATGATCCACGGTATCCTGTTGTTTTCACAGTATCCTACCATGTACAGCACGGACCCTGAAAACGGGCACCTTTTCAACTGCATTCAGCGCGCCCACCAGAACACGTGAGTGCTGGCCCTGCGGGCCGCTGGGGAGCTCTGCAGAGTGTTGTGTGTCCTCTGCCTGGCACCTCGGCCTTTGGTACTCTGTTCACTGATTAACAGCTGGGATGATGATCAGGAGTTAAAAGGGTCTTAAAAAATAAGTCTGTGCACAGACTGAATATTCAGAGTTGTTAGAAGAGTGGGGTTCTGGATAATCCTTCAAAAAATGTCTTTCGAGTTGCATTGGCCTTAACAGCGTTTGCAAGGCTTCCCGTCTAAGAGGAGGTTGAATCTCCCAGCCCTGGGGAGGGAGCGGCCATGACCTCTGGAAGGAAGTGTACTGGAATTCGCCATCACCTTCCTCCTAGGCCGTGGACTTTTGCCCAGGGTGTTCTGAGTTACCTTTGATCCCATGCGGAGAAAAGAGGGGGGTGGGGTGGGGCTTCTCCCTGCTCTCAGTGTTCAGTTTTATTCTCAAGTGTCTAACTCGGCAAGGAAGAGCCTTAAGCAGTGTGGGCACACGTCAGATGGGCACTCTTTACAAAAAGGTCTCTCTGTATTCCAGGTTGGAAGTGTATCCTCCCTTCTTATTTTTCCTAGCTGTTGGAGGTGTTTACCACCCGGTAAGTTTTTCCAGGGAGTTTTCATGTTTGGACTTTTTTTTTTTTTTTTTAGATTTTATTAGAGAGAGAGAATGCATGTGCACAAGCAGGGGGAGGGGCAGAGGAGGAGGGAGAAGCAGGTTCCCCGCTGAGCAAGGAGCCTGACATGGGACTCGATCCCAGTGTCCTGGGATCATGACCTGAGCTGAAGGCAGACCCTTAACTGACTGAGCCATCCAGGCGCCCATCTGTTTGGACTTAGTTCACTGAGCTATTAGGGAGGAAAGCAGGAAATGGACGTTGAATGAACATCTTCAATGTCCATTTAAAAGAATTTCATTCTTTCTTGTTACAGAGTTCTTTAAAGCAGATAGACCTTTCCCTGTCTTTTTTATAGATCAAAAAAAGCCTCTCGGATACTATGTAACCATCCCAGGGGCAAATAGTGACATACAAAGTGGAAGAATCAGAATTTGAACCCAGGTCTGTCTGCTCCTGGA
>JAQQSY010004295.1:0-12395 GCA_028646535.1 Procyon lotor
TTGGGATAGGGAAATCTCAATATAAAAGAAATAAAAACAAGATGACTTGTTGATATTCACATTCCATTATTATGAATAACAACAGATATTCATCAACAAGTAACTAGATGATGCTTTAGCAGAAGTGCATATTTTATTACCCCAAATATTTCTAAGTATTTTAATACTTCATTCAGGGTTCGTGTAGTAAGGAAAACACAAATCAATAACTTTCTTTCTGTATAGCTTAAAATAATTTTTTTTTCCAAGAAGTTCTAAGAGCCCAAATGTAGGTAAGACACACACCTTACAGAAACCACTTGTTGGAAGAAATAAAGATCAAAATGAACCGCCAACTATAATTCACTGTTTGGGCATTATACCGCTCTACCTGCATACATACACTCGGCAAAAATAATCCACGAAGTTGGGGCACCTAGGTGGCTCGGTTGGTTAAGCGTCTGCCTTCAGCTCAGGTCCTAGGATCGAGCCCCACATCCAGCTCCCTGCTCAAGAGGGAGTCATGTTCTCCCTCTCCCTCTGCCCAACTCCCCCGCCCCCCACTTGCGTCTTCTCTCTCTCTCTCTCCCTCTCTCTCCCTCTCTCTCTCCCTCAAATAAATAAAATCTTTAAAAATAATAATAATAGTCCACGAAGCTGCAGTCTTAGTGATCTGGACAGGAACAGTACCACCAGAGGAAGGTTTATGCAATGGGGAAGTCTCCACAACATCAAATCCCCAATCTCTTACCACTGAGTGGAATATTCAGGGACTAGGGTTTATTTCAGCAAATGCAACGAAGAAATGAACACAGCTTTCTCCCTCTCTTAATGGAATTCAAGAGTAGTGGTTAGAAACTCGGTTTCCAAGAAAAACACATTTATCTTAATTTCTGCAAGCCAAGGAAACCGAGCGGTCTTGAAGAGTTTTGGGGCCTTGGGAGCCCCCCAAAACACTCAGGGATGGGAGCTCCCCCTCGGCTCTCCCCTGGGCCCCCCCCAGCCCTCACCCCAGCTGGCGCTGTAGCTGCCCCGGTGTAGAGGAGCAAAGAAGCACAGGGAAAGGTTTCTATGCCTAGACAGACCATAGGTACTGGGGTAAGTAGGAAATGAGGCTACAGCCCGGGCATGGGGAAGCTCCCAGGGGGACAGAGTGGGGTGGGAACGGCATGCTAGGATGTCAACAGACAATGGCCTTTGGAGTCACACACGCTGTGTGTCCCACCCCCCTGAAAACCCACCGACAGAGGATGCGTGAACTGAAAGGCATAGAATTTCCAAACCAAAGCTGTTAATCCTAATGAGCCTTATTCAAAGGCCCCAACCCTCAGTTGCTACTGACAGTCTTAACTGCCACCACCCCTCACCCCCCCAGCCCCCGGCAACCCAGCAACCCTGACTTTAAAAGTCACAAGACACCGGGGGCATCTGACCAACAAACGTCCCTGAATTTTGCCCTGACTTTTCTTTCTATACCACACGACACAGCAGAAAACACAGTCCTTTTCTACAGTCCTCCGTTTGGAATTTCCCAAGGCTGAGCCACAAATAAGAATGTCATCCGAGGGGCCAGGAGCCAACTGCTGTCAGGAACCCAAGTAAGGCCGGTCAGCCGGTCAGCAGACTAGGGTTTCAAAGGTCAGAAAGACAACCTCCCGGGGCCCACTGCCCCCCCACCATCCAGCCTGAGTCCTCGATCATTCACTCCATCCTGCCAAGACATGGCAGGAGGTCAGAACACCAGCCATTTCTGGTCTGGCTTCATGCAGTGGAGATCCCCACCGAACACGGGACATAATACAGCCCTTGTTTAGAATTGGAGGCGAGCGAGAACCATCTCTAGTGTGGAGAGCATTCTAGGACAAGGAATCACAGCCAAGGGGTGGGGGAGGTAATGGGAAATGCCCAAGCCTGTAGGGGGACCTGCTCAGGACCCGGTCTCCCAGAACAAGCAGGACCCTGGAAAGATATTCCAAGGGATGCATGGACCACAGCACTGTTCAGGGGCCCCAGGGATGATAGGCCAGCCTGTATCACCCCATAACCTGATACCCCCAATCTGCAGAAAATTCCCCAGTAATCCTACAACGACATGACCCACAAGAGATTTCAGCAGCTCCTGGGGGAAATGATTTCTCCATTCAAAGCTCAGGTAGCTCCTGCTACGTGCCAGGTGAGAGCCAGGTACTAGAGAAGAAAGATCAGTGAAGGTCCTGCCCACAGTCTGGTTGGGTGGGAAGTAACCGACAAACCTCTCAGCCATGTGGATTTTTAGAGACCATCCCATCCTTTCCCTCCTTTCCTGATGAAGGGATGGAGACTCGCCAAAGGTCATGAAAGCTCTTTGTGACAATGACACGAGTCCCAGTGGCCAGCCCAGCCCCCTGCCCATTGCCCCCAGTGAGGCCCTGCTTCCAGAAACTGAGACTTGCCACATGCCTCTATGGAACCCTTCTATACCTTGAACTAGAGAAGATCCCAAACAGCTCATTGATATTTGACTTTTTTTTTAAGTTTTATGTTCATATGAGGTCCTCCCTGAGGAAGGAGGCCCCTTAGGGATTGGCTCATGGAGTGTTTCCTTTCAGAGCTAACACTCTTTTGGGGGGGTTCCCCCACATCAAATGTCACCATAACGACAGGTTCCTTTCTCTTGGGACTCACCACCCCATGTGACTCCCAACCCTGCCACTTCCTAGCAAGTGACCCTAGGAGGCAAGTTACTTCTCCCTTGCCCTGACCCACTTCCCAGCAGACCCAGGCCTGCACCCGCCTCAGCCTCTCTCCACACCAGGCCCTGCCAAGGGCTTCTTTGTTTTCTGGTCTCTCCTCCTCTGGGTCCGCACCTCATCTCAGAACTCCACCCTCTCTGAGCCCTCAGGCTGTGCCCTAAGCTCCTCTTCTCCTCCTACTTCCCAGGGGACACCCTCGCCAGGCCTCCTGGGGTCCCCAACAGAGCTCACGGCAGGCACTACTGGCCTTTCTAGATTCTTCTCACACACCGGCGTTAGTGTTTCTGACTAACTCTTCAGTTATCTCCATCCAATGAGAGGCACGTTCTGGAACATTCTGAAATCACTGCGTCTAGACGGCTTCATGTTTGCCCCCTCCGAAAGTTGGTTCCTTCACTGGCATCATCACTGTCCCTGCTCTCCTGACCCAGGCTTTGGAGTCAACCCATCCTTGAGAGTCTTCCTTGCTCGCTAGCGTTCCTGTCTAGAAAGCTCTGCTTGACCACCAGTGCAAACTGTCCAACACCGAACTTTTCTTAACTGGAACTCTAAACTGACTCTCTAAATGGAGATCATCAAACCGGCAAGTCTCACAAAGGCTTCAATTTGGGTATAAACAGAAGAGATAGAGGCAAAACAAACGGCCCTCTCAGAAGGGACCCCAAATTTTACTCTGGGCCCAGCAGTCGGCTGTGATGAGCACAGTGTCTCAGGGAACCCTTCCAACGTAGGTCAAGTCCTTATCTCACCGATGAGGGAAATTCAAGGTGAAGGATGAGGGGAGTACGGAATTTAGACCACGTGTGACTTTCCTTTTCTTCTCCAGGATGCTCCAGGCTAAAATGACAGCAGCAGATGGGTTGCTGGAACCTAAGAAGGTCTTCAGCATCAGAGAAATTAAAAACACATACAAACTCTGAGACAAAGAGAGAGATAGAGTGTGTGTGTGTGTGTGTGTGTGTGTGTGTGTGTGTGTGTGTGGCGGCCTGGGGCATGTCTTGAATTATTGGGGGTAGCTCCAGAGCCTCCTAGACAGTACCCCCCAACTGGACACCCTGATATTGAGGAGATTGATCTAGAACACAACTCCACGGGAACGTCACTTGCCCCCCCTTTTTTTTTAAGATTTTATTTATTTAATTGACAGAGAGAAAGAGATCATAAGTAAGCAAAGAGGCAGGTAGAGAGAGGGGGAAGCAGGCTCCCTGGTGAGCAGAGAGCCCGATGCCGGGCTCGATCCCAGGACCCTGAGATCATGACCTGAGCCGAAGGCAGAGGCTTTAACCCACTGAGACACCCAGGCACCCCGCCCTTTCCTTATAAGTTAGGGCTAAAGTAGCAACCGTGACACAGCTTTACCTGAAAGCATGTCTTAGTTGAATGTTTCCTTGCGAAAGGAAAAAGGACTCCAGCGTAGACACGATTTATTTAAGCCCTTTTTGGAAATGGGCTATCAAAGCCCAGGCAATGGTTCGGCTAACATAAAATTCCAACCCATCAGGCTCTACACATGTGGAAAGGATGAATGTGGGACGGCCATGGCTACGCTAGTCCATCAGCAACCATGAAAGCCACAGCAAATGCGGAAAGAAACACGGGAAAATCCTTAAACCGGTTAGGCCAACTACACTTTTCCAGAAGGTGAAGTTACCATGACTTTTCCCATGAAACGTAGAAAGACTGCGTAGGATAAGCACAACACGAAGGCCATAGTTGGGAGAACTCTCTGACTCAGAGGAGGCGAAGGGAGAAAGTATGGACTGAGTGATTCTGTGCCCACCAAGTGTTGAAGGTAAAGGAGACCGTTCTGTACAGCTAAGCCCCTAAGTGGCCAAATCCTCTCCATCCAGCAGATGTGTTAGAGGAGATCAGAAGAGCCAGTCACTTGTGTTTCCTGACCGAGTTCTGAAGCAAACTGGCAGCACCACTCCCTACCCACAACCATGGCGACCAACTTTCCAGAAAGGACCACGGTGGGGGAGGGGGGAGAGTGGGGGGAATCAAAAGCGAAACAGTATCATCTCCCTCTCTAAAAACAGAGAGAAACTATTTCTCTATCTCTAGACCAATGAAAACGTTCACAAGGAATGGAAAATTCATACAATTGGCCAGTGGCCACTTTCCCTCCTTAACTCCCTCGAAATCTGGGGAAAACAACTCAAAGTCACAGCTTTTAAAGGCAGGCCATAAAAACCAGTCATTTGTCTCTGTTGGCTTCCAATAAAAGGCAGAGAAGCTTCCAGAAGATTGATTTTTTTTTTCCTTACACAAATGTGTGGCGGGAGAAAGCATCCAGTCTGGGGTTGGAATGCACGTGGGGGCAGGGCTGGTCAACCGCGGCCGCGCGCCTCGTGGCGGACCTGGACTTGCAGGGGACCAGAGGTCGAGAGGTAGTGGCCCTGGGGCCCTTGCAGCCGCCTGTCCCCCGCGGGAGGAAGATGCAGGGGGCAAAATGGCATTTCCCCATCATCCAACACCGGGGACGCCAGCTCCCTTGCAAACACTCTTTTTGTGGAACCGGCGGCCACCCCTCTACGGATTTGTTCCACGTGATCTCAGAGTCAGAAGAGGCGCCGTTTTTTGCCTGGTTCTCCGGAGACAAGACCGAGCAGGGCCCCTCCTGGGGCTAGCGGGAGGGCCGGGGGTGTGGGGAAGAGGGGGGGCGGCCCTCAAATTCGCAGAGTCCGCAGCTGGTCTGCTGGGCGGGGGGCCACGCGCCCTTCGCGCAAGGTGCCTGGGGACAAAACAGGCCGTCCCAGAGGCCGGGAACAGGGTGGCGGGGGAGGGCGGGGTGGGGGGGGCAGAGGCGCCCGCTGCAACCCGAGCTGCCCTACTGACTTCTCCCCCACCGAGCGCTTCCCATTTTACAGACAAGGCCACCAGGCTCTGGGAAGGCGGAGAGCTCGCCGAGCCCGGGTCAGCGGTCTGGACGCCAGGTGGCCCCGGAGACGCGCCGGAGAGCCGTGGCCGTGACCCTTCCAGGACTGCCCCTCCCGGGGGTGGGCGCCGCAGCCCCCAGCAGCCGACGTCCCGGGTCTCCGCGCCCTCCTTGTTCCCTGGCGGCGACAGGTGCGCGGCCTGTGGCGTCCTGGCGCCAACTCCGGGAAAAGTTTCCCGGCCACAGCGCGCTGTTTACGGTCTCGTGTTGCAGCGCCGGGGCCCCGAGCTCTCGCGCCAGCCCAGCCATTGAAACCCGACACCCGGGGAGGGGCCAACGCGGCGGCCCGCGGGGGAGGCGAGCGCGCTCCGGACCCGGCCGGCCGCGGCTCCCCTTACCTGCGGCTCCGCGAGGGGCCTCAGCCTCCATGCTCGGCTCCGGCGGCGCTGCGTCGCTCCCCCGCGGCTGCCCCATTTTCTCCTCCCCGCCCCCGCCTCTCCCCTCCCCTCCCCTCCCCTCCCCTCCCCCGCCCCGGTCTGCCCCCGCCCCCCTCCTCCCCGGGGACTGCCCGGGCTCCCGGCTCCCTCCCCGGAGCTGGTCCTGTCCCCCGCCCCCTGCCTGGGACCTTCACAGCCTGCCGGCGACCTTGACTCCCCAGTTTGCAAAGCCAGTCCGACACCTCGGAGGAGCCTCTTAATTCTTTGGAAGAGAAAACTATTTGCGCCGCACCCCGTGGCCGATGCCCCTCTCCTGAGCCCCTTCTCAGTTCCTTCTGCTATTTCTATTTCCAGGAACAAGAATCATTTGCATTATCCCTTTTGGAAATTTTACAAAGTTTAAAAATGACTCAAAGACCATAAATGGCGCACATAAGGCAGGACAGCCGATAACCCGTTCTGCTCCTTTCAGATTGTCTCTAGTGCCTTTAACGTGCCTGTTTTTGCTGATAACTAATACTGTCATTGATTAAATGTTCAGGCTCGTGCACAACTTAAACTAGCGTAATTCAATGACAGCCAGCTGTTTCTCCAGTATTTCTTCTTCTTGGCATGTTTCAAAGTGTTTTTTACAGGAGAGGGGTGGAGCAGGGGTGCTTTAGAAAATGCCCTTGGCCTTGGAACCCAAAGGTCTGTGTCAGTCAGCTAGTGCTTGCTCTCTGGTTGGCAGCTCTGAAATTGGCCCTTGTGGACAGCCGCCCAAACTGCGTCCTCGGTCCTTCTGGACTCAAGGGTCTGGCGCTCATCTGCTTGCCTATCCCTCCACCCCAGCAACCAGCTGCTCAGGGAAGCCCTCCAACTGATCCCCTCTGTGCACCCCGAACTTCAGAGCAATAGACTTGCCATAGCCCAGGGTATCTTCATGTATTGGATGAAAAATGGCCCCAGTTTCCACTTCCACTGCTCATTGTAGCAGTGTGCAGGTCTCGGAGACGAGAGCTAGAGACCCTCCTTAGATCCAGCCCGGGTCACTTCCTGGAAGTTTGAGATTTCATTTTTCTACAGCAATAAAAATGCAGAGCTCCCTGGGCAATAGCTTTCAGAATTCTTAACTTCCTAATCACCTGTCCTCATTAAACACAGAATTATTAGGTTCCTACTATGTGCCTTATCCTGTTCCAGATATTCTAACGATTCGGCAGTGAACAAAATTAATAAAACCTTGTCTTTGGAGGCTACTTTCTGGTGGGTAAAAGTGAGGAGGAGATAGAATATACTGGTATGGTAAATAAGGGCTGGGGGAAAAAATAAAGTAACAGAGAAAGGAAGCAAAAACATGAAGGGAGGGAGCTAAGTATGTGGGAAGGGTAAATGGTGGAAGTGACAGCAAGTGCAAAGGCCCTGAGGTAAAAACAAATCTGTTCTTTTGGCAGCCTTGCACCTTACTTGAACCCCTGATATTTGTGGGTGTTATTTAACCCACAAGTTAAATAAAGTGTACTTTAACTTGTACTTAAGTTACAAGTGCTTGTAAAGTGTACAAGTTCAAGGCTTGAACTTGTAAAGTGTAAAGTGTACTTCTTCAAGGCTTCGTTACATTTCTTTTTTTTAAGCTTTTGTGCATTTATTTTGTTTTTTGGTTATTTGGTATTTTTTTGTTTTATTTTGGTTTTTGTTTTGTTTTGTTTTTTTCCAATTAGCTCTAGGGCTGGAGAGTGAGGTTCTTATCTCATGGAGTTGAAGAATGAATCTCGAGGACAAAGGTGAATGAGTAAAGCGATAGAGTTTTATTGAGAAAAAGCTCTCAGGAGTGAGAGGGGTCCCAACAGAGTTGCCAATGGGGGCCTCCACCAACAGTCTTTTATTTAGAACTAACCAGGGAGCTTGTGGCCTTACTGTTCTTGTGATGTCTTGGTCTGAGTAAGGACTGGTGATAACATCTTTAATGGCTTACTTCTTTGGGGTCTGATTATTCTTTGTTGGACACCATGTGACTGCCATTAAAAAAACACCACCAACACAACCACCACCCCCCAACCCTCCTACTCCCCCTACTCCTCCAATCCCTCACCCCCATTCGGACCCCCAGGGCAGGGTGGTCTGGTTTGTTCCCTTATCTCTGATGTCCTTATACGGCAGCATTTCTGGGATTTCCGAGAGCCTGATCCATAGCCCCCTACCTATCTCTGCCTAACTAGCCGAGCCTGTCCCTTACTCAGTTACCTGAATACATGTTCCTTCAGAAAAAAAAATAAAGAATTTTAGATGGAAACGTTCCCTGTTTCTCATTAAACACCTGTTCCCAAAGTTGGTATTTAGTCAAATACTCTCTCTTTTCCTTAATAGTTTCCGGGTTTTCTGTCTCACTTGGGTAGGCTAAAACTACCCCAAAATTAGAAAATAATTTCTTCTACATTTGCTTCCAATATTTTTATTGTTTTGGCCTTTAGAGCTGATCCCACACCATCAAATGACCCCTTCTTTGCCCCATTACTATGAATTACTTCCTAAATCATATCTTAAATTCCTATATATATATGACTCTTCTTTTATTGATCATTTTTCCTATTTCTACTACAATACCACACCATCTTAATGACCACAGCTTCATCATGTGTTTGGATATCCGGGAGGACAAGTCTTTTTTAATCAAATATTCAAACGAGGTAGTTAAGGATACTGGGAGTTGGCATAGATTACATCTTACCTTGAACATTAATCTGTGTGGCATTCATATCTTTAATGTTTTGAGTGTTCCAATCAAACAACAGAAGCACATTTAGGTTTATTCAGGTGTTTTGAGGGGGTTGCTAAAGCTCTCGAGTTCTTACAGACAGACATTTCTTATGCTGGGTTTATTCCTATATATTTCTGATACTTGTTGGCCATTATGAATGGGCTTTTCTTTTTTCCAGTTATACTTGCTAATTGGGTATTAAGGGTATATAAAAAACTATTGGCTTGGATATATGCCAGTCTCATATGTATCCTGCCACTCTTATGAGGTCTGATAGTTTTTTAAAGTCAATAATCATAGATTTTCTAAGTAGCCCCTCAGATCGTTTATAAATAAGTTGTTGGGTATCTAAACCTTCCTCAAACCTCAGTGACTCCACACTCACTTATGACACTAAAATTGCCCTTCATACTAACCAAGAACAGAGAAAAATGTTATTTATATACGTACACTGGAAAATAGGGACCCCATAAAGTCTTAGAGCATGTTTTCAGTATGATTCTGTCGCATATCCAGGAGGTATTCTCGTCCTCCCTCTGACCTCATTTATCTGCATGGGAATTTCTTCAGTATTAAGAACACAACTATTCTGGGGGGCTCAGTCAGTTAAGCATCTGCCTTGGGCTCAGGTCATGATCCCAGGGTCCTGGGATCGAGCCCCACATTGGGCTCCCTGCTGAGTGGGGCGTCTGCTTCTCCCTCTTCCTCTGCCCCTCCTGCCCCACAAAGAAATAAAAATCATTATATAAAAAACATATACACACAATTGTTCTAGCCATTCCCAAGGTGTTTGTGAAATTTGTAAGAAAAATCCAGTATTTAAACAAAAGGGCTAGCAAGCTACCAGATTTTATTTAACAGGTAAACAAATTCCTCTTGTAACAGTTGTTACTTTTTGGTCAAGGAGCTGTAGTCCTGAAAAAAGGAGAAAGAAAAACCCACATCAAGGCTTAGCAAAAATGGAAGGAAAAAAAATGTAAGAAAGAAGAAAAATATGGACAAAACTTTCTCCTATAAAATGTAAGGGAAATAGTACCTTGTGATGTATCATAGCAAACTGCTAGAATTTTTAAAACACAAATTTTCAAGCTGTTAATTCACAATTCTTCAGTGACACTATACAAACTAGTATCTTTCTATACCACCTTCCCATGGAATATTGAACATAATCCCAACATTGTCGTATGGTTTCTAACGTATCGATTCTCTGATTGTTTTAAAACAGTTTCAAATGGTTGTTTCTGAATATTGTAAAAGTTAAAAGTTTTCCTTTTTTAAAAAAAGATTTTTTTTAAAAATTTATTTGAGAGAGAGCGCAAGCAGGGAGAGTGGCAGAGAGAGAGAGAGAGAGAGAGGAAGGGAGGGAAACAGACTCCTGGCTGAGCAAGGAGCCCAGTGTGGGGCTCCATCCCAGGACCCCGGGATCATGACCTGAACCAAAGGCAGACACTTAACCAACTGAGCACCACCCAGGCACCCCTAAAATTTTGCATTTTTAAATAAGTAAATGCCATGAGCATTTGAAAGTTGTTCGTTAGTGGGAAAGTTAAAAACATGAATATGTGGTATCAGAAACCTGCAAAGAGATGAAGTACAGCCTTAGGGTCCCTCCTTACATGGATGTTGGAGCCAAATCTCGCTTAGGAATCCAGCAATAGCACGAGAAAAAAAAATATCTGTTGCTAACTGCTTCAGTGAGCAATTCCACAGTAGTAACAACCATAAATTCTATAATTGTGAATGCAAAACTGTTTGCCACATTCATTCAGAATGCTCTTCAAATTTAACACTGTTAGGAATTAGTTGGACACTTAGGTCATTAGGGAGTCAGGACCAGGGTCCCCAACAAGAAAATAAGGAGACAGGACAGGTAAGATCAGACAGAACGGACATCCTGTTTTGCAGCTTAGACAGGACCGCACTGACATTCTGCTTTGCAGCCTTTGCAGAAATGATCGGCAAAATATCCCAAAATAAGACAATAGACCACAAAGCATTTGTCAGTATCACGGGCAAGGGACAGTGAAGACCTAAGCTTCCAGATATCAGCAAAAAAAAAGAAAAAAAAGACCATCTGCACATGCACATTAACCTAATAGGTAGACAGATATATGACCAAAGCCCTGATTGGCACGACACAGCACACCCTGATTGCATAAGAAAGTTCTGCAAAAAGGCTCATAAAAACCCCTAACTTAGAAACGGGGTGGGGGGAGCGGATGACCCATTTGGGTACCCCCTCCCTCTCCAGGAGCTTTATACTCTTGCTCAAACTTTGCTTTGCTGTCCACCACTCTTCATCTGGTCTACCTCTTCATTCTTCAAAGCAGTGTCACCAAGAACCATGGACACTAGGGGAAACAAAATCCTGTAACAACACCAAGTCAACCTAACAAAGACGAGAAAGCAGAAAAAAGGGGGGGGGGGGAGAGGGTGGAATATGGAATATTCTGAATTGCTCAATCCTCATTTTGATTTCAACTAAATCTAGTTACTCATTTAACTACAAATTTGTTCCTGTATCCCATAAGGTCACTTTATGATCAACCATATCCCCTTCCCTATGGAAGAAACATTGTATTCTAGCTCGCAGGGTCTGGGAAGTTATAGCCCACAGCCCCAGCCCAACCCTCCATCTATTTTTTTGTACAGACCGTGAGCTAAAAATAGTTTTTACATTTGTAAATAGTTCAAAAAAAAAAATCAAAAGAGGAATAATGGTTTGTGACATGTGGGCATTATACGTACTCAAAATTCATAGTTGTTGAAAAAAAAATTCATAGTTGTTGGCGCATGGCCAGGCCCCTTCATTTGCATATTACCCACACTGCTTTGAAAGCTACAAGGGTGGAGTGCAACAGTTGCAAAAGAGACCCTATGGCCCATAGTGCTGACTTTGAAACTCTTTACAGACTGTGTTTTGGCCCCTTTTGAACTAGTAAGCTGGAAAAGCACAGGAATGGGGTGAGTGAGTCCCAAAGGCTATCTTGGAAGAGCGACATTTTTCAAGATTCAGTCAATGCTTTGACAAGGGGCAGCCTGGGTGTGAGTTTTATATTTTATGGTAGACATAAGTAGCTAAGCTAGAAGCGGAGATGTATTACTATTATTATTACTTAATTGCAAGTGCGCCTTGATGATTGATTTATTCTCCCCACCTCCCAAGGGGAATTTGACCAGGTTGATTAAATTTCATTTATGTCAAGTGTACAAAATGTGTTGTAAGAGCTGTTCATGGTCAGAGACAAATAAACAAACCCTTTTAATCCTTTTTTTTTTTTCCCTTCGCTTAAGCAGGAAGTCACAACTTGCCAATGAGAAATTTAAAACAAATCTCACAAAGTTTTATGTTTGGTTCAAAACTGGAAATATTTAGGTCTTGGGATATTATCATCTTGGCAGCCCACATTTGTCGTCCCTGGTGAGAACACGTGTGTACTGTTGCTTGCTTTTCAGTTCACTGGGAGGGTCACACCTTGCCCTCTTAATCCCAGAGTCAAACACAATTACAAATATTTTCCTCTCAGGAAGATCACTGTGCTTCTTTTTTTTTTTTTTATTAATTTTTATTAACATATAATGTATTATTTGCCCCAGGGTACATGTCTGTGAATCTTCGGGCTTACACATTT
>JAQQSY010004296.1:0-12395 GCA_028646535.1 Procyon lotor
AAAAAAAAAAAAGTTGTCATTATAAAATCCTTAAGTTGCTCAGAGAAAGCAAAGACTAGAGGAACGATAGTCGCTCAGAAAAGAAAGATTCAAAAACTATTAAGTGTTAATTTAAAATTCAAACAGAATGGGGAAAAGAATAAATGGATGAGAAGTAAAGAACCATAAAATCTTCCAAATAAAAACTGCAATGTAAACTCTAACTGAATTTTCTAAATTACAACAGCCCTTCCAGTCTCTCCTGAAACATTCATGAGTCCTCCCTTCCCCACCTAAGCAAATATGGCCACTAAGATGCATTTTCCAGGGGTGTTAGTAGACGTACAACAGCTACTTGCTATAGAACAGACCCAGTCAGCAGTACAGAAGTTCACAGCTTCAGCAAAGTTGTAGCCCTGGTTAAATCCAGAATGATAGGCACGAGGAAACGTCACAACAAACTCGCCAGCACACTGATTGGTCCTGTACACCTAAACGCAAAGTGGGAACAGGGATACAAAACAAAACAAAATAAAAACAATAAAAAAGAGGAAGAGATTTTATCAGTCACTTTCAGAGGCATTTTCTAAAATTTAAAACAGTAAAGCATTCACCTACACATAACAGAAAATAATATCAGGGTTTAAGAAGCAGCCCGAACTCCTACCTTCTTAAAATAGTCACTGATAACAAACTACAATAATTCACAACAAGAAGTAGAAGACACGGCTCCTGGGTGGCTCAGTCATTTAAGTGTCTGCCTTTGGCTCAGGTCATGATCCCAGAGTCCTGGGACAGAGCCCACATCAGGCTCCCTGCTCAGTGAAAAGCCTGCTTCTCCCTCTCCTACTCCCCCTGCTCGTGCTCCCTCTCTCCCTGTGTCTCTCTCTGTCAAATAAATAAATCTTTAAAAAATAAATAATAAAATTATAATTGACTTAAAAAAATGTGGCAAAGAAATTGTCCAAGAGAAAATTTACTCTCACTGGGCTACTAGTTTCTGAAATTTGATAACATTTTTACAATTAAGAGACTCTTTTGTTCCTTTTATCCTTGTGTTGTCAATAACATTAAAGAATGGAATTTCCTCCTACTCTTGGATAAATTTTTTGGAAATTAACTAAGTAATTAGCTCATATGCTATATGGAGATATAGCTATATGCTATATGGGAGATAACCCCCAAATCAGTTTTCCTGGATCCCACTTATTTTTATGATAATATTATGTGTCTTTATTTATTTTAGAGAGAGTGTATGTGCACACCACCCAGCCACCCTGAAACTATGTGTCTTTAGAAAAATCCCAGATTCTAGCATAAATTCACTCTGCCTTCAGCTCAGGTCATGATCCCAGGTCCTGGGATCAAGCCCTACATCTGGCTCCCCGCTCAGTGGGGAGTCTGCTGGTCATTCTGCCCCTCCCTCCCGTTCACTGTGTGCATGCACTCTCTTCTCTCTCTAACAAATAAATAAGACCTTTAAAGACAAAATAACATCGGGCGCCTGGTTGGCTCAGTTAAGAGTCCAACTCTTGATTTTGGCTCAGGTCATGATCTTAGAGTTGTGAGATCAAGCCCCACAAGTTCCATGCTCAGCGCAGAGTCTGCTTGAGATTCTCTCTCCTCCTCTCCCTCTGCCCCGCCCTCCACTCATGCTGGCACGCTCTCTCACTCTCTCTAAATAAAGTATTTTTTAAAAAAAGTAAAGTAAAAAAGGTATTCATAGTATTTGATTATTACATATTAAAAAAAGCTGTGAAACCTTTAATGAAATATGATCTCCAAAGGATAAGTATTAGTTACTACAATTCTCACTTAAACTATCTTACACTCTGACTCAACAAAGACAATACAGATAATAAATAATAGGGCATTACTATATATTCTAGATAATAAAGAATTAAGATTTTTGTCAAAAGCAGGATATAATGGTTTACTGAAAACAGAAGCTTATTTTAACAGGTAACTATATATAAAATATGATTAATATTTTAAAACACCTCTTTCATAC
The DNA here is from genome assembly GCA_028646535.1 of Procyon lotor. Lineage (NCBI taxonomy): Eukaryota > Metazoa > Chordata > Mammalia > Carnivora > Procyonidae > Procyon > Procyon lotor. The sequence goes on from JAQQSY010004296.1 coordinate 1,991, forward strand.
CAAAGAAATGCTGTTCCCTTCAGAACATAAATTGTAATTTGGCTAGAAGATCGAATAACCTTTTGCTTCCAGTTATAAAGCAAAAGAAATGTTGTCTTTCTGTCTAATGAAAAGCTAATGTAACCTTAAAATAAAAATACTAAAAGGAGACACAAAAGACTCACAGGCACACCGTGCTCCATCAGTACATTGGGGTTCATGATGGTGACTAACTGATGCAGGAGATCAGGCTGGGATTCAAACAACTCAGGAGCCAGCTCCCTCATCACCTCCTCCAGCTGTTCGGCAGCATGAGATGGCACACCATACCATGTCTTTGGCTCTCCCCTAGCGAAAAGAAATAACTGTTTAGCTAGGTGAGCATGGTACCAACGAGGCCAAGGTAGTTCATTCAAATCCATTAAACTATAATTAATTTTGTCTCATTCCATGGTCACAGATTATATACCCTGAATCTTGGCAAACCAACTCATGAATCTGTTCATAACAGGAGGTAAGGCAAAGTATATAAATAGGCAGACACATACCTATCACTACTATTAAAATTAATTCTAACTCAACTTAATTCAATTAATGCAATTCAAAGCACATGAACTCTTTAAGGTGGATCAATAAGTAGTTTCTTCAAATAGGAAAGACACTATATGAAAAATAAGCATCACTCTGAAGGATACTAACATACTACCTTATTTCCTAAGTCCACTGGACATTCCAATTATCCCCACAATGACCAAAGTTGAAGTCAACAGTCTGCAGAATACCTTTACATAACTTCATTAAGTTGAATTTTACTATCCAAAAAACTAAGACAAGGGTAGAAACTGTTGAAACCTTGAAAATAGTTCTATTTACAAATCTTAAGAACCAAAAATTTGGCATAATTAATGCACCAGACTTTAGTGGACTCAGGTTCATTTATGATACTAAGCTATACTCCTAGGAAATGGATTTAGTGAGTCACAGTATTTATAAAATAGTTGAATTTCCTAATCATAATACAATCCATTGCTGTCTCCAACAGAATTTACTCCAATAATGAGAATGTTCTATATCTCTGCTGGCCAATACACAGGACCCTAGTCACCAGTGACCATAAAGCACTTGAAATGTTTCCTATAACTGGGGAAGTACATTTTTAATTTTACTTACTCTTAACTATTTAAATAGCCACATGAAGCTAAGAGTTACTTATTACACAGCACAGTGACGAAGCACAGAAATAAAATCACTAGTTTTCCAGTATTGCATAATGTGATCTGAGTAGTATCTTCCAAACGGAGAAAAATATCATTTAACTAGTATCATAATAATTTACATGGGCAACTAAATAAAAGCTGTGGGGGAGACACAAAAAAATTCAGCCAAAGAATTTAATGAATATGCACGTAACAGGCATTTTTAGGGAAAATGTTATTAAAAAGAAAAAATCATTTAATAACTTCCAATCCTGAAGGTTTAGTCAGATCTCAATTATACGTACTTTTTTAAATTATACAAACTTTAAAATCATACTTAAAATTTTATTTATTTATTTATTTATTTATTTATTTGACAAAATAAAAGATATACCCTGGTAATTTTCCTGTATACCAAATTAAGTATCATTTGGTCTAAAACTCCAGGCTCTGCTGCATGCACATACTTCAAAAGGGAAGGTGTCTGAGATGTACATACCTTTAGGACCTTCTACACTTCTCAATATATTACCCTCCTTTGGGTAGGAAATTCTTTTAAATTCAGTTCTTGCTAATATATTACCTAATTATCATTACACCTTTAAAAAGGTTCCTAAGCATGTAACAAAATCATACATACCAGTGTAAGTAGTTGATGGAGTAACTCCAATGATCTTCAATGTGCCAACAGAAAGAAGAGAAACACATTCCTACATAGAGCCATGGCACCTTCATACCAGAGATGTCTACATTAATATGTGCAAGAACAGACTGCTCTAGGACAGGCATATTATTCAAATTCCAACCAGAAAGTGCATATTCCTATCAAGAAAAAAAGATATAAATGCAAGATCAGAAATGGCAAGTGCCCAAAAGAAATTTCAAGGGAGTCTTAAAAAAAAGTAAAAAATGTATATATTTACAATAATCTAGTCCATCTGTGCTCCTTGCTCTGCAACATGTAACTCCTATAACTAGCTCTTATGTAGGTGGTATTCAGATTTCCCTTTAATTATTGCAGATCCCTCTGGTTTATTTTGAAGGATATAAGCATTTTTACACTATTCCGCCCTAGCTTACTGGTAAAATAATGTGAGACTCATTGTAACAGGTCAGTATTATATTTCTATTTTACCCCCAGAAGTGTAATTTCCCAAAATATTTACCACTGTATTTATAGAATGGTATCAGATGCTATGAAAACAAAAAATACTAAGACACACAACCCTGCATTTATGTCAACGCCCAAGACCAAGATGATGCAGAAAGTCACCACTTTCCACCCTCACTACAAACACGTCTAGAAATATTAAATAAATTATAACAATAACAAAAATATCTATTTTATAGATGAACTCAAAAGAAAAAAGAATTCCCAGTTTCCAGAAACAAAGAAAGGAAAGAAAGGCAAAATGAAAAAGGAAAGCTATTGTCTTGAGTTTTCATTGAGGTTTCTAACTGGACCAGACACCAAGTTTCAAAAACCTACCCCTGAAGCCATATGAAGTAAAAGGCCCTGACATGCCTAGCATCCTTGTGGAGAGCAGTTTTCAAAGTGGGGTGTAGACTATTTCAGGGAATCTGCAAAGTCAAACTATTTTCATATTTATAAGATGTTATTTGCCTTTTTCACTCTCATTCTGGCAGGAATATAGTGTGTTTTTCAGAGGATACAGGGCTATGTGACATCACAGCAGACTGACAACAGACTGAATGCAGAAGCAGGTGAGAGAATCCAACTGCCTTCTAATAGGAGGTTGGTAACTGCTGAACCTGGATGTCAGGTACTGAGGGAAGGAGGGAAATTCCTTATTATGTATACTTTTAAACATTTGACACTTTCTATAATACAGAGTTGAAAAATAAAACCTGCAAAGGTGTTTAACAGGCAATGACAATGGTGAAAAGAGAATGTGTCAACTAGAATTCAGATTTGAGAATATCATCCATAATGTAGCACAAAACAATGAAAACTATATGTGTGATTAAGAGTTTAAGAGGATAGAATAAGAAAGTCCAGCACAGGTTTAAGTAAGAATTCCATTAAAAAATAAAGACATATGATTCATACCCTCAACAGGCTTTTTAAAGAAGGCTTTCAGGGGTGCCTGGGTGTCTCAGTTGGTTAGGCGTCTGTTTTTGGCTCAGGTCATGATCTTGACCTGAGATCGAGCCCTACATTGGGCTCCCTGCTCAATGGGGAGTCTGATTTTCCTTCTCCCTCTGTCTCTCACTTTATCTCTCTCTCAAATAAAATCTTAAAAAATAATAATAAAAATAAAAAATAAAAGAGGCTTTCAATTGTTTTATTTTTTAAGATTTTATTTGAGAGAGAGTGTGCGTGAGTGGGGGAAGGAGCAGAAGGAGAAGCAGACTCCTTGCAGAGCGCAGAGCCTGACTCAGGGCTCAATCCTGAGCCTGAGATTAGGCCCTGCGATCAATAACAGGCCCTGAGATCATGACTTGTCCCGAAGTCAGACACTTAACCAACTGAGCCACCCAGACGCCCTCAAAGGGCTTATTATTTGCTTTTTAGTTGGTTGATCAGGTGATTGTCTGAAAACATAATGAATCAGTTGAAGAGATACGGCCTACATACAAAAAGTTTAAGACAAGGCTATATAGGGGCGCCTGAGTGATTCAGTAGGTTAAGCGTCTGCCTTCAGCACAGGTCATGATCTCTGGGTCCTGGGCTCCCTGCTCAGCTGAGGGTCTGCTTCTCCCTCCCTCTCTGCCCCTCTCTCAAATGAATAAATAAAATCTGAAAAAAAAAAAAAAAAAAAAGACAAGGCTGTATATATTAAACTCCAAATACAGATAAAAGAGCAATTTCTTTAGTTCTTCAGAAGACGACAGTAATCAGTATGGGTTTGCATCATTAAGAAAACTTCTATGAAAAGGAAGAACCCAAGCACAGCTTGGAAAAAATAGATAAGCTTTGACAGTGACAGAGGGACCAAAAATATACTGTTCTGACTGGTGAAAGGGAAGAATAGAATAGTCACACTTAGAAATACAGGAAATAAGATTTAAAAAGAGAAATTTCGGACCTTCAATTTTACGTTTCAAACTAAGAAGCTTGGATTTTATCCTATATTCAGAAGAGAAATAAAACAGAATTTGAAAAATGAAACAATATAATCTTATATTATAAAATCTATATTATCTTATCTTATATAATATATAATTATATATCTTATAATATAAACAATATAATCCCTATAATAGTATCTTCAGTATTTTTAAACTTTTGATTATGGAAAATTTCAAACAAAAAAAAAGTAGACAGACTTGCATACTGAACTCCCAAAGACCTTTCAAACTTAAAATTTTAAATAAAAGCAATAATAAAAAAAAGACTGCAGAGAGGAGCAGTAAGCAGAAAATGGTTAACAAAACAGGCCTAAAACTGCTATCTTCAAAAAGCCTGCTTCAAGTTCTGTCAGCTGGCATATGCAAACATATCATCAACAGTTCCCTCCACTAATACAGAGTGATTCACAATGCCTAGGCTGTATGATGCGGTTTACGTACACCTGCTTTCCTTCTGGGAGTCTGGGATTTTAGTATGTGTTAAGTAGAGGATGCCTTTGTCACCAGCCTCCAATAAAAAACCTTGAGCACTAAGTCTCTAATGAGCTTCCCTGGTAGGCAATACTTCATACACATTGTCATTTTGATACTAGTGCATCCTGTGTGTAACTCCACTGGGAGAGGATTCTAGGAAGCTTCTACCTGGTTTTCTCTGGATTTGACCATGCATTTTTTTCCCTTTTCTTATTTTGCTTTGCATTCTTTTACTATAATAAATCAGAGCCATGAGTCCCCCCAGAAAAATCATTGAACCTGGAGATGGTCTTAGGGACTCCCAACACAAGTGGTCATTATGTAAAACTATGGCAATCATCCAAACATGATGTGATAGGACCTAGACAAGGATAGTGGCAGTGGGTATGAAAAAGAGGGCAATCTTATAGAAAATAATGAAAAGTGAATTAACAGGATTTAGTCAAGGATTTAATATGGAGCAAAGACAAGAAGGAAAAAAAAATGTTCCCAAGGTTTCAAGCCCTATGCCTCTTTTTATTTCTCAGAAGCCCTGTTGGTAGAGCACACTGTATTCCTAAGACAAATATATTAACTAAGGAAGTACTTTCCCAGTAAACTATGATACCAAAGAAATATGCTATCAGACATCAAGAGCTGACCCATACAGAAATTCAACATAAATGTACAACTCCTGGTGAAAAGCCAGCAGTTACCTACTCTTCTAATATAGTAACTTTCAGAGAGGAGTAATGAACTGATACAAGTATTAAAAAGTCTGAAGGTTGTTTTTTTTTTATAAAGAGAGAAAGAGAACATGGGGGGGCAGAGCCGCAGAGGAAGAGAGAATCCTGAAGCAGACTCCCTGCTGAGCATGGAGCCCAACTCAGGACTTGATCTCACAACCCAGAGATCATGACTCAAGCTGAAACCAAGAGTCAGCCACTCAACTGAATGAGTCACCCAAGCACCCCTAAAAAGCCTGAAAGTTTTATACACATTCTCTAATTAGTCCTTAAAATCTCTTTGTAATAAACTGGTTCTCTCATTTCATCTTACAACACAAAACCAGAATCCTGAGAAAAACATTATTGCTTACAAAATGAATAGCAAATCCATGACCCACTCTACAAAAAAAGGTTGTATCACCTGTCTCTCCATACTATGGTCAGTTACAACCCAGCATTTCTCCACATTCTTGTAAGAAGATGAATAGAGGAAAAGCAGAAATAGATAAATGAATATTTATTCAAAACTCAAATATGGATGGGGCACCTGGGTGGCTCAGTGGGTGCCTACTTGTGATCTATCAAATAAATAAATAAAATCTAAAAAAAAAAAAAAAAAACACCAACTCAAATATGGAGAAGGATTATTTATATTACTAACATAATATAAATAAGGTTTGACACTGAAAATAATCTTTAAAAACTCTATGACCCTGTCTCTAAGATTAGAAGATAGAAATATCCATTCAAGGGGCACCTGGGTGGCTCAGTGGGTTAAAGCCTCTGCCTTCGGCTCAGGTCATGATCTCAGGGAACTGGGATCGAGCCCCACACCGGGCTCTCTGCTCAGCAGGGAGCCTGCTTCCCCCTCTCTCTGCCTGCCTCTTTGCCTACTTGTGATCTGTCAAATAAATAAATAAAACCTTAAAAAAAAAAAAAAAAAAATCCATTCAAGAACAACTTAAAAATTCAAAACAGAAATAAATTCAGAAAAAGGCAAAAGTTATATAATTGCCTACCATTTGGCAATGGAAGGGCATAAACTCAGATTGATGCATCTCTTTATGCTTACACAAACCAGGTTTAATTCAGTGATACTAAACAAACTATCCCGATATAATTTATGTTCTCCATCTATTGTAATCATTCTTTCTCCCTTGGTAAAATCCAGTATGTATTCTCTAACCTCATTAACATAACCTGTACTCCACCTTCACAGAAAGAAAAAAGTCAATTAACAAGGCTAAAATAATAAAAAAAAAAAAACCCAAAAGACACTCACAACTTTTGATCATAAAAACAAAACAAATGAAAATTTCACTCAGCACATATTAAATGCTCAAAAATTGGTTTGCATAACACAAGACAGTACCGTGAATAAACTGGGTAGGTAATGCTATAAGGAATTAGGATGGACTGGATAGGGCCTGAAGGGACTCAAAAACAAAAAGGGTACGTCAGGTACAGACTATGTTAGTATATCCCATTTCTGTTTAAAAAAGGAGTATGTAAGGGGCACCTGGGTGGCTCAGTCAGTTAAGTCTCCAACTCTTGATTTCAGCTCAGGTCATGATCTCAGGGTTGTGAGATGGAGCCCCCCGTTGGGCTCCATGCACAGTAGGAAGCCTGCTTGAGGTTCTCTCCCTCTGTCCCTTCCCACTCCATGCACTCTCTAAATATAAACAAGTAAGTCCTAAAAAAAAAAAAACCAAGTAAATAAAAAAGAATATGTAATTCTGTATGTGTGATATATAAATGGTTGTTTAGATATATATCTGGAAGGATGCACTAGAAAATAAAATAGGGTCTTCCTATGTCACACTAGAGACTTAGGTAGGAGGGCATTTTTTGTTTTTTTTAAGATATTTTATTTATTTATTTGAGAAAGAAAGAGTGCCAGCAAGGGGGGGTGGGGGGAGGCAGGGTGAGAAGGAGAAACAGACTCCCCGCTGAGCAGGAGTCCAAAGCAAGGCTCGATCCCAGGACCCCGAGATCATGACCAGAGCCAAAGGCAGATCCTTAACTGAATGAGCCACTCGGATGCCCCAGGAGGGAGATTTTAATTGTGAAGAAATTCCAGCAGTGGTAATATGAAGAGGTTTGGAAATTCCCCTCCACAAAAAATAAAGATAAATCTAGACAAAATTACCAAAACAATCATTTCAAGGCACTAGAAATTAAAAGGAAAAAAAAAAAAAAAGAGAGAAGCATTTACTGTTAAAAGACTAAAAGAAGGCTAAATAAAAACATTCCCCAATAAGCAAAGACGGAAAGAATTCATTGCTTAGAAGACCCACACTACAGATTAAAGCAGTCCTCCAGGCTGAAAGAAAATGAACCTGAAAGGTAACCTGGATCCCACAGGAATTAATGGAGAGCATCAGAAATGGTAAATTTGTGAGTAAATGTGTAACAAGGTACATGCGTATTTTTTTCTTTTCTTTTTAAAGATAAAATGGTTTAAAGTAATAATTATATTGCTGTATTTTTGTATTTATACAACATGTAGATATAGTGTATAACAATTCACAAAAAAGATAGTAGGGAATGAAGAGACACTGTTTCAAAGTTGTTATATTCACCAGAATTAAGTCAATTATTAACATGAAGTAGGCTGCATAGAGATGTATATTGTCAATAAAGTAATTTAAAAAAAGATGCATATTCTAATCCTTAGAATCACTAAATAACTAAAAAGTATACAGCCAAATAAAAAAGATCTGGAGAAATTAAAATGGCATTATGAAAAATATCTGTTTAACACTAAAAAAAGGCCACAAAGGAGAAATGGAGGAACAAAACATACAAGATATATAAAATCACAAAATGGCAGACATAAATCAATATCAATAATTATATTAAATGTAAGTGGACTAAACAACTCTAATCAAAAGGCAACCCTCAGTGACCCGAAGGGCCACATGCACCCAAATGTTTACAGCAGCAATGTCTACAATAGCCAAACTATGGAAAGAACCTAGTTGTCCATCAACAGATGAACAGATAAAGATGGGGTATATATACACAATGGAATACTATGCAGCCATCAAGAGAAACAAAATCTTGCCATTTGCAACAACATGGATGGAGCTAGAGAGTACTATGCTAAGCGAAAAAAGTCAATCAGAGAAAGACAATTATCATATGATCTCTCTAATATGAAGAATTTGAGAGGCAGGGCAGGGGGTCGTGGGGGTTGGGGGAGGAATGAAACAAGATGGGATCAGGAGGGAGACAAACCATGAGAAACTCCTAAACTCACGAAACAACTAAGGATTGCTGGGGGGTAATGGGGTAGGGATAAGGTGGCTGGGTTATGGACATTGGGGAGGGTATGTGCTATGGTAAGTGCTGTGAAAAATTTGTAAACCTGATGATTCACAGACAGGCATCCCTGAGGCAAATAATACATTATATGTTAGTTAAAAAAAAAAGGCAACCCTCAGACTAGATTTAAAAAAGCAAATCCAATCATATGCTGGCTACAAAAGACACTGACACACTTTAGATCCTAAGGTAAAAACAGCTTCAAAATAAAATGGAAAAAGATATACCTTACGAACACTAACCTTAAGAGAACTGGAGTGGCTGGATAGACTTTTAACAGTATATCCCATTGCACTATGTAACCTTTTTGTTTTGTTTTTTTTAACCATGTGTAACTTTTTTTTTTCCTGTGTAACTCTGTTAACAGGAAATAAAACTACTAATCACTGCCAATTATAGACAGAGAGAAAAAGTAAAAAGGACCAACATAATGAGAAAAAGAAATGAATGATCATCTTAATTCAGCTTTGTACATAAAGGTTATCTCCAATGCAACAGGACTCCACTGTATGTTACAGTTTAAACATATTTGAAGACCTACCTGCTCACCGAAAACCTTTCTGCTACTGAAAGAAACTTAATTTTGGACCTATCAATGAAATGTAATTTTTAAAAAAAATTCTTAAAAAAATAAAAATAAATAAAAAATTAAAAATTCTTAAAACACCTTCTAGATTCTCAAACAGAAAGAGTTAGGCAAAATTCTTTTAACTGGAATCATAGTTTTAAACTAATTAAATTGGTTTTAAGGCGCAAAGTTAAATTTTGTTATAAATTTTTTTTAACGCAAAGCTTGAGTGCTAGTACAAAGCTCCAAAGAAGGAGGGGATCCAAGAGGGTTGCCCTAAAGTTAAATTTTTAAAGATACTTTGAATGTATTATTTTTAAAACAAAATTATTTATAATGTCCAAATCCTACATATTTAATATTTTAAATGAACATAAACCCTTAAGATTAGAGAAAGGTAGCTTTCTACTATGCGAAGACTAAATCAACTTGGAGTAAGTTTGAATTACTACTATCTGCTCTGCACCTCTTCTTCTGGCAGCATCTTTCTCCGACCATCCTTTACAGGAAATCCACTTCCAAAGTCTTTTGAGGAGATATCTGCTCCATACTCTACAATAACATCTTCTTCAATGCTGCTCACCAACCTCCAGAATTCCTTTTCCACAAGTTCGGTAGGAACCATCTACACAGGGAAAACAAAGATTACAGATTACTAACTCACTATAACCATAACCTTCTAAAACATAATATGCATGTCAAATGAACACAAACCAATGATAAAATGAAAAATCTTATTTCCAGAGCTAAAAAGACCAGAGTCCTAGCTCTTCCCACTAAGGATAGGGAAAAGCTAAAGACAAACTAGATGTTGAGAAAAACATAACAAACTTGCACTTTTTGTGTAAGCTATTTCCCAGCTAAGAAATATAAAGATGACCCAGCAAGCACATCAAGGCGGAAAAAGGAAATGCAAAATTCAAGGCTGAATTTTAATGGCTTTCACAAATTTTTTGAATAGGGATTTTAAAAACCCCAAGATGCCCTAAGAAAAGAAACAAACTTCATATTACAAATAACTAAACAAAAGGAGCAACTGTCATATACTTCATGTTTTTCTA
>JAQQSY010004297.1:0-12394 GCA_028646535.1 Procyon lotor
ATTTTATTCCAGGATAATTAGATTCTGAACCAAGTCTTCATCAGAATCTTAACTGGGTAGAGAAGTGCTAACTATGAATTTTCTCTGGTATATCTTACCCCCAAGAAGTCAACATTTGAGGCTGCTCTCATGAAAATCAGAATGGAAATTGGGGTGCCTGAATGGCTCAGTCAGTTGGGCATCTAACTCTTTTTTTTTTTCTCTTAAGTTCTTTTTTTTTCCCCCAAATATGTTTATTTTATTTTTTCAATGTTACAAGATTTATTGTTCATGCACTAACTCTTGATTGCAGCTCAGGATTGTGAGATCAAGCCTGATCTCCATGCTCCGTGGAGATGTTCCATGCTCCGGGCTTCATGCTGGGCATGGTACCTGCTTAAGATTCTCCCTCTTCCCCTCCCTTTGCCCCTTGCTCCCAACAGCATATGTGCTCTCTCTCTCAAAAAAAAAAATCAGAATGGAAATATAATGGCTTCACTTCTGTTGGAGCTATTATCTTGACTACCCTTTCAAAATGACCCTAAATCAGCCCTCATCATTTTTTCAACATTCTCTTTTGGGAATGATCACTACTGTAAGAGTTGAGAAGATGGCACTGAAACTTATGATAGTTGATTTTCTGTGTCAACTTGGCTAAGCTATACTTCTCAGTTATTTCACCAAACACTAACTTAGGTGCTGCTGTGAAGATATTCTGTAGATGTGAGTAACCATCTACAATCATTAACAGTAGGTAAAGGAGATTACTTTCAATACTGTGAGTGGGATTGATCCAAACTGAAAGGCCACAACAGAAAGAAAAGAAAGAAAAGTCATTTCCCAGAAGAAGTAATTCTGCATCAGCACGGCAATATTAGCTCTTTTCCTCAGCCTGCCAGTCTGGCCTACAGACTTTGGACTTGTCAGCCTCCAAAATTACATAAGTCACTTCCTTCAAATTTCTCTCTCTCTCTCTCTCTCTCTCTCTCTCTGTATGTTACTATGTGATTAGATGGATGGATGGATGGATAGATAAAATAAATTAGATGGATGGATGGATAGATGATTGATAGATAGATAGATAAATAGATAGGAGATGGTACATGCATATATCTATACGTATCCTACTGTTTCTGTTTCTTTGGATAAATTTGTTCATGAATCAGAGAATGTACCAAGGGGCTGAATTTTTAAAGTATGGTTAATTTCCAGTCTGTCCAAGAGGATTTATCAACCTTTACAGGCTCATTTTCAGAAAACTTGCTTTTGCATATAGACAGCTTTGCATTCTGTCTGATGGCTCAGAACTACTTGGCAGAAACAGGTACAATTATTTGAGGACATGAACTTGATAGACCCAGCATGTGTGCATGATAATTTTTAGAGCAATTTTGCCTCTAAAATCTTAGCTCTATATCTTTCCTCATCTTGTTCACCCTCCTTAAACCCTTTCATGAACTATCCTCTTTCCAACTTAGTCTTAATTCCTAAGGACATAGGTAATATATGATCCTCAACCCTTGCAAAATTGCATTTGATCCTTTCTACTTCTGTAAATGGATAATTTTACTACTCTATATGTAATAGTATATTACCATCAGCAGCATATTTTTGATGGCCCTTTACATTAAAATGCAATAATATAAATGAGTTACCTAAGTAAGAAATCAAAATGTTTCTACTCTATCCTTCATGTGTGCAAAATCAGATGGCTTATTGTATGTGGGTAATAACATACCATTTTATTATAAATAAGAAATGTTTTAGAAAAGAAAAGCTGTTATAAAGTGATCTCAATAACTTCTTATTACCTCACTGTTTTACATTTTGATTTATGTTTAATGACTTTTGTGTAATGATTTCTTATGTACTGTCTTATGCTTATAGCCTTGAAGCAATTTTATAAAGAATTAGAATCAACTGGATTTAAAGAAAATCCAAATGAAAGTTTAACTTTCTATTTAAATAAAACTACTACCATGCAGATAAAAGGAAAAATACACATACACGATAGTCCTTCCTCAAGTATGTTTATAGAAGACTAGTAATTTTCTAAAACATGCTTTCTTTTTATTGTACTTTGTTTATACATATAGCCTATAAAACATTTAGATTTATTTCTTCTCTGCCCCTGCAGTACACTGGTGATAATTTCTTAGATCTTTTTAGGTACTTGCATTTAACATATTCCTTCCCAATTTTTGGACAAATATAGCTAAAAGATTCATTGCTCTTAAAGAGAGGGGTAGGGCAAAGAGAGAGAGATTGGAACCAAAAAACACTTAATGTGTCAATAATCAAGTTATTATCTCTGATTTATAAGGACACAAGCCTCTACTCTGAAAACTGTGATTGCATGAAGAATGGATCTAGGGATTGGATCATCAAAGGTAAGATTCTGAAATGATTTGGTAATGGCCTTGGCTGTGACCACAGTGTTGACCTTTTTTCCAACAAGAAATTGATACTAGAAATCCAAATACTACAACAGACTAATGAATAATTAAGTCATCACTTTTGATTAATTGTGATGAAGGGCCTACGTAAATAACAGCACAGCAGAAGTTTGTGCTGAACATGACCATTAAACATGTGTGTTTATGTGTGCATGTAAGCATGAGTATGTGTGTAGATGTATAATATACGTTTCTTAAATACTATGGTCTTGATGGAAATAAAGTGACAATCTCAGGGCTTAAAATTTCAGTTTAAGTTGCATTTAAAAGGAAAAAAAAAATCAGACTTAATGGGTATGCCAAGATAGAGTACTCTCATCTCTTTCAGATCCTCCTTCCTACATTAGAAAGGCTCTGGAAATTGCACAATAACCATAGGAAGTCTCTGCAAGATAGGAAACAGAAGGCATACTGCCTAGGAAACTCAGGACTTAAGGAACAACATGGTGGTGAGTTCTTGGGGTTTCCTTATTGCCTCCCAAATATTAAGACAGAGCACGAGAAGCCTGCAACTCAGAACTGCCAAATAGGCAAGAAAACAAAATCTCCAAAGAAAGCCTTCTCATACTGACAAAGACATAAATAAATGAAGAGGGATACTATGTTAATGAATTGAAAGATTCAACATAGTAAACATATCAATTCTTGAAAGCGATCTCTAGGCTTACTGAGATTCCTACCAAAATCTCAGAATGTTTTAGTGGATACAAACAAGCTTTCTTTAAAGTTATATGGAAAGGCAATGGCCCTAGGATATTTAAAGCGATCTTAACGTAGGGGAATTACTCTACCCAATATTAAAGTCTACTACAGAGTCACATAAGAACACATAAACACAATAGCAAAACAACAAACAACCCAATCTAAAAAAATGGACAAAGGACTTGAATAGACATTTTCCAAAGAAAACATTCAAATAGCCAACATCATGAAAGGCACATGAAGAGGTACATGAGAAGGTGCTCAACATCACTCACTCATCCATCAGGGAAATGCAAATCAAAACCACAATGAGATATCACCTCACACCTCTTAGGATGGCTATTATCAAAAGACAAAAAGTATTAGAAAAGATGTGGATAAACAGGAAGTCTGGTGCACTGTTGATGGTAGTGTGAACTTGTACATCAACTGTAGGAAATGGTATGGAGGTTCCCAAAAAAGTTAAAAATAGAACTAGCATATGATCTAGCAATTCCACTTCTAGGTAGGTAACCTAAGAAAACTAAATCACTATCTCCAAAAGATAGCTTTACCTCCATGTTCATTACAGCATGATTTATAATAGCCAAGACAAGAAAAGAACCTAAGTGTTCATCAGTGGATGAATGGATAAAAGAAATATGAATATATATAGTGAATTTCATATATTATATGTAATATATATATATTATTATTAAGCTATAAAAAAGAAAGAAATAATGACTTTTGCAATAATATGGATATACTTTTTGGGCATAATGCTAAGTAAGTAAGTCAGAGAAAGATGAATACTATATAATCTCACTTATATGTGGAATCTAAAAAGCTGAACTCACCGAAACAGAGAGTGTAAGGGTGGTTGTCAGGGGTTGGGAAGTGGGGGAAACGATGAAATGTTGGTCAAAGGGTAAAAACTTCCAACCATAAAATGAGTAAATTCTAGGGATTACACTCAAAGCACAGTGACTATAATTAATAATACTGTGTTATGTACTTGAAAGGTGTTAAAAGAGTAGATCTTAAATGTTATCACCACACACACACACACACACACACACACACACACACACACACACGGTTATTATGTGAGGGGATGAAGGTGTTAACTAACATTATTGTGGTAATCACTTCCCAATGTATACATATATCAACGTGTCGTATTTCATACCTTAAACTTATACATGGTATAAGTCAGTAATATTTCAATAAAGCTGGGGGAAGGAGGAAGAAAAGCAAAGACTCTGGGCTTTGGCCCAGGGCAGACCAAGGAAGTGGAGGATAGGGGAAAAATACAGACACATGTCAGGTCAAGAAGAAGGTAGGAGGGGCACAGGTTATTTGGTGGCATTCAATATTCATTTTGAGTTCTGGGTCTACAGCCTGGATCCCCTAAAGGCACTTATGGTATCAGGTGTTATGTTGGCTAGATGCCACCTACAGAAGTGTATTTCTAAATTCTTATTGGAGACTTAAATCTGGAAGACCAAGAATACAATAAAGTGATGTGGAAGACTTGAGTGTCAGAGCTGGAGACTCTTTCTAAAATAGTCTAAGTTTCTTCCCAAGAAGCATGGCCACTGGTCACATTTTTCAAACGTGGTAGATGACAGCTAGATGTCCCAACCCTTTTTCTTTAAAAGTACTTAAAACAAAACAAAAAACAATTTTGGCCAATAAATAATTATGTGGATGTTTCTATTTTTGGATTAATGATTATATTTTGTCTTGTATGTGGGTCTTTCTATACTGCTTTTATTCTTCCATCTACATTGCAATTATGAGAATAGAAGGTATGGTTTATCCATCTCTAAATCTTTCCTCCTACCACTGCTTCTATTTAGTCCAGTGCCTTAAACATGGTAGGAACTTAACAAATAGTGCAAAGTTTAATGGGATTTCCTTAAAATGGGTGAAAAGTCATACCTCCTTTAGGACATATTTAAACACTCAGACAGTGTGATTTTCTCCTTGCCATCACCAGCACTTCAGGACCTAACTGGTTTGCCCACACGTCCTGCTGGGTAACTAGAGGTGAACCTTTTGCTAACCTTAAATTATTTGTCACAATCTCTTAAGATGAGATCTTTTCATTCCCCACAAGATTAATGAAAATAAATAAATGTGGGTTTATTAAAATTTAATAATTGGAAATATCTGTATAGTAAACATGGTCAGATTATGTCCAATGAACCTCAAACATCTCATTCAGTAAGAATATTCTGCTTTAAAAATAAACATGAGGGGGCACCTGGGTGGCTCAGTGGGTTAAAGCCTCTGCCTTCGGCTCAGGTCCTGGGATCAAGCCCCATGTAGGGCTCTCTGCTCAACAGGGAGCCTGCTTCCCTCTCTCCCTCTGCCTGCCTCTCTGACTACTTGTGATCTCTTTCTCTCTGTCAAATAAATAAATAAAATCTTTAAAAAAAATAAAAAATAAACACGAGGATACGAAAAAATTTGTTAGAAGAGGAGATATGCTACCACAATAAAAATAAAATAAAAATTAATATTTTAACAGTAAAAAAATTTAAAAAGCAAAAGGCGCAGACATTTCACCAAAGAAAATATAATTGCAGGTGATGCATAAGCACATGAGATATTCACCATAATTAATCATCAGGGAAATGCAAATTGAAACTACAATGAGATTTCATTATAAACTTATCTGAATAGCTAAAACTAAAACAATAGCAACAATAAAAACAAAATGACCACACCAAATGCTGACTAAGATGTGGCAAAACTGGGTCCTTCCTAGATTGCTGATGGAAATGTAGAATGGTCCAGCCACTCTTGAAAACAGTTTGGCAACTTTTTATAAAGCTAAACATGCAATTTCCCTATAACCAAATAACTGCACATTTTGACATTTTTCCCAGGAAAATAAAAGCTATGTGCACACAAAAACATATACAATAATGTTCACAGGAAGGTAAGGATAGCTATAAAATGGCAACATGAAAATTTTTTATGGCAATAGAGCTATTAAGTATCTAAACTTAAGTATCAGTATCAATATTAATTATCAGTGTCAATATTCTGCTTTTGATACATTATTATAGTTTTACAACATATTCCCTTTCAAACTGGGTATACATGATCATTATATTATTTCTTACAACTGTTATAAACCTATAATCATCTCAAAATTAAAAGTCCAACTGTAAAGAAGTGCTTAAATGATGACTCTAAAACAATTTCTTAATTATTTTAATTTCATAGATATACTTGCTGCAAATTACAATTAATGTTTAATAGTGCTAGTTGCAGTACTACATAAACGAATTTACACATTCACCTGTTTTTTCTTATCTCTCCTGCCCTAAATTTTATATTCATGTGGGTTTTAGAATGAACATCTTCCTCATCCAATTAGTCACCAGATTCTACTAATGATGAAACATTTAATCAGTTACTAAGACATTCTGAACATAGGCCAAACCCAAATATTACTTCTGAAGCACACTTCACGGTTACATTTTTCTTTTTGCTCCAATTTAATTATTCCCGAATTGTTTGATTACTGCCTTTCCTTCCTTTTACTTCAGACCATATTTATTGACAGAAATCTATCCAACATCTCTAAGGAGCATGTACATTTTGGGCTATAAAATGAGTATCAACATAGAGATCTCGTTAAAAAGGAAAGTACTTCAGAATGTCCTAGAGGCTGTATGACTTTTAACACTTCTGTAACTAGAAGAATGAAAGCCACTGAGTAAGCACAGCTATAAAATGCAATTGGCTCACTGTTTTCTGCAGAAAAGTAATTATTTCTAGAATTAATAGTATGGTATTAAATCTAGTTATTATATTTACTGTGCTGTTAGGCACATAAAATAAATATATTGACTTAAACAATAATTGCTTCTTGCCTCTGCTATTGATGATTCTGGATATATATTCTATGTTTCACTAGCTCATATTGAAGACATTCTCCTTCAAGCATCTTGATTTAGTAGAAGAGGTGGGAGCAAAGACAGCTAAGATGTCGATTTACTGTTAATGAAGAAAGCATCAAGGCTGGACTGATCTTTATTTAACCATATCCCATTTTAATTTAGAAAAATTCAGGCAGCTTGAAATGGATTAAAAAAAGAAAGAAAGAAAACATGATTTTCTTATTTCCCTTTTCCTATCCTGAGGGAAGAAATAAAGAAGTAAACAAAACTGCCTGATCATCACAAAAAGCCACTCTGCTTACTTTGATGTGGAGACATGGAAAATTGAAATTTATGGAAACAAAGGCATAGCTCCCTTCACTGGGACAGGTCATCCTGATTGTATTTGTATTATTGGTTTGCTTTACATGTTCATCACATTTCTGCTCATCCAGTTCAATTTGAGAAAACTCTCCATTGCATTAAGAGCAGGGTTGCATTATACAAGGACAGACAACCCTTGGAATTCACTGGATAAATATCATTACATTTTAACAATAAGTTTTTCTCAGATTTTCTTTTGCTTTCTTGCTCTTGTATTCTTGTCCCTGCCCCTGGAGTTAATTTTACTCAAAAACTCACAGAAGCCAGCTGAAATCACAGGGGTAGATCAGTAAACTGGCAATCTCAAATGTTCCTCTTAAGTGTTCTGCTACAGATTTACCATAGGTATTATTCCTTTCCTAGAGGCACATTTCAAGTTTCCAAAAATACCCTATATTTTCTAGGCAGGCAATAAGACCCAGTAAGCAGTGTATGTAGTGATGAAGAGGTTTTGAAGTCAAAATTATCAGAAATAAAATTTCTGGTCCATCACACATGAGCTATACAACCTCTCAAAGCCTCACTTTTCTTATCTGTAAATTCCAACTTACCCCTAGAGAATTGGGATAAAGATAATGGGTAATATAATGAACATAAAAAGAAATGCATGGAGCACTGGGTGTGGTGTATGAACAATTAATCTTATAATACTGTAAAAATAAAATAAAAGTATTTGGGGAAAAAAAGAAATCATCACAGTGACTAGATCAGAGTATATGCTAAGCAGAATGTTTTTAAAGAGAATCTCTGGGCTAGAATAGATTTGAAGAATACTCCCATAGACACTCAGACTTTAAATAGTCTATTCAATCTATCCTTCAATATCCTATTCAATCCTCCTTCCTCTAATGCTAAAATCCATTTTGGAACATCTCATCAAGTATCATTTTAACCATCATTTACATATCTCTACTGATAGACATCCATCACCTCTTGGAGAAGCCTTGTCTGTAAGTGAGAAGTTTTGAAAACACTTTCCAATATACAAACAATGCAGGACCCAGTACATTCCACTCACTGAGGCTAATTCCACCATTAGGATCATAAAGAACAAATTTAACTTCTCTTCCCATTTGACAGCTCTTTGGTATTAGAAAACACCCACTATGCCCTCCCTTGACTTCTCTCCTTTGAGGCTGTTCTACTGTTTCCCAAAGTATGAGTTTTTGAAAACCAACCTTTTGTTTACCTCCCTGATCCAAATGCTCTAGTCAAATACACTCTATATCTAGAGTCTTGGTCATCTATGTCCTTTTTGTTCTCTACAAATAACCCATCTTTACTTTTCTCTTTCCCTATTTCTAATTAATCCTTTGCTTGACAAGTGAAGACCAAAGTTAATTTCAAGGTGTGGTATTTATATCTGTCTAGGCGTCTGTAAAATGATCCCTACATTTTCCATCTATTTTCCATTTCTTAACAATGAAAGATGCTTAAAGACAAAGGCCATTGCCAACAAGAGAATCTAAGATTTTAACATTGTGACCAGGGTGATATAAACAGAATTGAAAGAACACTTAGCCCAAATTTCTCGTTATCATATTCATGTTTAAATTAGGCACTTGAGGCACCAAGAGGTTAACTGACTTCCAGAATTCATATAGCATTAGTCTCCTCCCTACTGTTCAAGGGCCCCTTGTAACAATACAATTTTCTTCACTTGGTATAGATATCTCAAGACAGAGCCCATACTTTTTTTTTTTTTTCAATCTGGATACCCTATTTGAGATACTATCTAAATTTCAGATTTCACATTAAGGTCATAGCCTTTCAGTTTCTTTTAAAATGGGGACTCTTGCAGGTTCTAAGGCCACATTCCCACTTTCCACGTAACTCAACCGTGCTTGTGCCATGTAGAAGGGATCGCATTCCATGTGACCTGGCTAGCGTCTGTAGGTATAAAGTTTACCAGACCACTTTTGCAAAGTATTGCATAATTTTACAAGCATTTTCATATCTACCTTTTTTATTTGAGCTCGTGACATTATTATATAATATGTGGAACTGATATAATAGTAAATATATATTTTATTTGTATTGACATATCTAATATGTTAGGCAGGGGTAGCATGGTGCAGTGATTTGGGGTATGAGTTTTTAAAAAATGTTATCTATAGATATTTCCTTCAGACAAGACAATAAAAGTCAGATCTCCTGGTATCAAATACAGGGACCCTACAACAGTGACACTTGCCATACTCACTGATTCATATACCTCTCTTGTCTCCAATTTCTGGATTATCTCAAAATGAAAATCACCAATAAGCACTCTCTCATCATCAAGCACTGGATGAGTTACTATAATATCTCAACATGCCGCCCCCACTTATCTTACCTCCATATTCCTGTATGAGAAGTATAAAGAGTGTCCTGCACAAAGTGACCCCTAAATCGTATAGTTAGACTTGATATGAGTGAGACTAAATGCATTTTTTGTGATCTGTTAACACTGCTAAAATACATATTTCAAAAATAAGATAATTGAATGCCATGCTTCACTTAGGAAATCCTGGCCATAGGACTGCAGCTGAGGTCCTTTTCAAATATTTCTAAAAACTTTCCAAAACTGATGGGTCATAGAAATGCCTGACTTTCCTTTGTGAATGAAAATCCATGTGGAAAATTCTCCTGTCAAAAACCTAAGCTCTTCATCCATCCCCAAGGCATACAAGTTACACAAAGAAGATATGCAAGTGGTTTCATCACATCATGAGATGTTCAGCACTATTAGTTATTAGAGAAATGAAAATCAAAGCTAAAATCTACCACTATATCCACTAGGATGGCTACAACTGAAAAGACAGATAATTACAAGTTTTGATAGGGATGTGAAGAAATTATAACGCTCACGTACATTGGTAAGAATGTACAATGGTACAGCTGCTTTGGATAGCTCTAGAAGTTTTTCAAAAGTTTAAATACAGAGTTACCAATATGATCCAGAAATTCCACTCCTATATACCCAAGAGCAGTGAAAACATACGTCCGCACAAAAACTTGTACTCAAATGTATATAGGAGCACTGTTCATAATTGCCAACAGCGAGAAAAGCCTAAATTTCCATCATCTCATGAATAGAGAAATAAAATCTAAATACAATGGAATATTATTCTGCAGTAAAATCAATGGAGTACCAATATGTGCTAAAACATGATGAATCCTTGAAATTTTATCCTACTAGAAAGAAACTAGTCACAAAAGACATATCGTATGATTCCATTTACCATTCCATAATAGTAAATCTATAGAGATGGAAATTCGATTAATGTTTGCTAGGGCTAGGAGGGGGACAGATGGAAGTGACTGTAAAGTGCCTGGGGTTCTTGTGGAGGGATGAAATTAGATTGTGTTTTAAAATTAGGTTGTAGTAGTAATTGCAACTTTGTGAACATTCAAAAAACACTAAAGTCTACCTTTAAAGGGGTGAAATTTATGGCTTACAAAATATGTCACAGTAGAGTTACTAAGATACATTAATAAAATAAAATGAGAGGTCAAAATCTCTTGTTCCAATTCTTCATGCTATCCTTAACAAGGAGAAGTCATAGTAATAATAACTCTTGAAGACTTTTCTAGGGTTCCCTTCCACCCTGGACCTAGGAAGATAGACCTCAGTGTTTTATTTGTTTCCATTCAAAGAAGAGCGCTTCTCCTCCAGTTATATACTGTGTGCCCTATTAGATTTCTCATTTCATGATCCCTGAGAGTCTACAATGAGGTGTCCCTATAATGTTTTGAGATTTGGAAGCACAAGGCATGAAAGACATAGATGAAAAGAAATATAGAGAGAAATAATGCAGACTCTCCTAAATCATAGGGCAACACCCCATGTCCTCAGTCTATGCTATATGGCATCCTGGAGTTTGTGTTTGGTAACCATCTGTTTTCCATTTTGTGCATAAGCTGTATATGTTTGTGTGCATGTGCACTCTTTAATCTTTGAATCATTTATAGACACAATAAACATTAGAGAGCATGCACTCATTTTTTTTTTAATTAGTACTTAGTAAACAACTATGAATAACTGAAAGTCCAGGGTAAATAGACACAGACTACTTTTGGTTAGAAAAGATGGTTGGCACATTTAATGCAATCCCTATCAAAACACCATCAATTTATTTCAAAGAAATGGAACAAATAATCCTAAAATTTATATGGAACCAGAAAAGACCACGAATAGCCAGAGGAATGTTGAAAAAGAAAACCAAAGTTGGCGGTTTGGTCAACTTCAAATCACCAATTCAAGTCAAATCACAATTCCTGACTTCAAGCTCTATTACAGAGCTATAATCATTAAGACAGTGTGGTACTGGCACAAAAACAGACACATAGATCCATGGAACAGAATAGAGAGCCCAGAAATGGACCCCCAACTCTATGGTCAACTAATCTTCGACAAGGCAGGAAAAAATATCCAATGGAAAAAAGACAGTCTCTTTAACAAATGGTGTTGGGAAAACTGGACAGCCACATGCAGAAGAATGAAACTGGACCATTTCCTTACACCGCACACAAAAATAGACTCAAAATGGATCAAAGACCTCAATGTGAGACAGGACTCCATCAAAATCCTGGAGGAGAACACAGGCAGCAACCTCTTCGACCTCAGCCGCAGCAACTTCTTCCTAGAAACATCTCCAAAGGCAAGGGAAGCAAGGACAAAAATGAACTACTGAGACTTCATCGAGATCAAAAGCCTTTGCACAACAAAGGAAATAGTCAACAAAACCAAAAGACAACTGACAGAATAGAAGTAGATATTCGCAAATGACATATCAGATAAAGGGCTAGTATCCAAAATCTATAAAGAACTACTCAAACTCAACACCCAAAGAACAAATAATCCAATCAAGAAATGGGCAGAAGATATGAACAGACATTTCTGCAAAGAGGACATCCAAATGGCCAACAGACACATGAAAAAGTGCTCCACATCACTTGGCATCAGAGAAATACAAATCAAAACCACAGTGAGATACCACCTCACACCAGTCA
>JAQQSY010004298.1:0-12393 GCA_028646535.1 Procyon lotor
AGCTTGCTAATCTGTTTGGTCATCAGAAGATTCCTGCAGGGGTTGTTTATATAGTGTGGGAGACAGATGGCATCCCTAAGCAGACAAGAGAAGCCGGGCATAAGGGGTCATTGTATTTTTCAGAAACCATCCACTTCACTGTTTGGAAGAGGGATAGGGTAGGGTGGAGGGTGGGGAAGACATCATTTTTACCTCCCAAAGGAGATGTTATAATCTTACCATCCGATCTCCTAACCAGTTAATTTCTTCTTTCTTTGAACATTTAAAAAGTCACCATTAAGCTATTTGTTTTGATTATTTGTTTGGCACGTTTTGGTCCCATTTGTGATTATGTGAAGCAGTTTAAACAGTTTTCTTGGTAAAAATGTCTTTGAATTTAAGATTATCCTACCCCTTATGGGGAGAAAACAGTCATAACTTAGCTCTTTTTCATTTCAACAAATGGCCCCTTGGACTCATAGTGTCTCCTAGCTGGAAGGACTTTGGTCCAATCTGCATGAATTCTTCTACCATCTTTGTGACAGGTGATTCCCTAACTTCTAGCACTTGCCCCAGGACCCTCAGCTATGGATAGAATCAGCTTCTGTAGTTACTTGGCCTAAGACATTTGCTTTACCATTGCCTCTATCACAACACGGAGCAGTCTTTGGCAGTGAATCTTTATGAATGACTGTGGAGTCTGTGAAGACTCGAAGTCATTTTGAACATTTGAGATAAGCCAGCTGGAACTTTTCTGTTCCAACCACCATTATAGGTTCTTTATGTGCTGTAGATTGTGAAACTGGTCTTCCCTCTGTGATTATGAGGGAAGATATCCCAGTAAATTAATACTCACCAGCCACAGGATGAGATTTCATGAAGAACGTGAGCAATGTTTGACCCCTCTGAATAGGAAGTATGGAATAAAAGTAAGCATTGGCTCTGTTTAACTTGGGCAGTGTGGTCTTGAGAGAAAAACATAGCTTTTTATTCTTTTTAAAGCCTTTTCCACCCCTGACCTCAGCAAAAGACAAAGAAACTAAAGTTGTTACCTGTAGTTGAGGACAGATAGTATAACCTTCCGGGTGAATGTATTTTGCAGGAGAGATGACTTTTGGGCTCTGTCCAGTTTCAGTGGGTGCCCTAGCATCGATGAAGAGATCTAACCTTCAAAATACTTGTTAAATCTGTGGCTGGGTCTGTGTACCCTCTCACCAGCTTGCTGTCTCTCTTGTGAAGTGTTGCTTTAAGAGAAACCCGAGGCTCCAGGTCTGGGGCTTGCTATGGGCCTGGCCTGGATCCACATTCTCCTTTGTTGCTTGTTTTCTTGGGTAAAAATGGAACCAGTTTTGCATGGTGTGTTGCATAGGGAATGGCAGCATGGCATGAAGACATTTCTAGTTTCATTGTCAGAAGCCAGGCCTGGCCTGAAAGAGAGAGGGTTATATTTGAAATTTGGTTGACCAACAGAGAGAGGTTGTTTCTTTACACACAGGATGTCTTTTGTATGGGAATATGAATGAGGAATTAGAAGAGTGACCAGACCTCCTGGTTTGTCTACAACGGTTCCAGCTTATTCCTATTGACCTATCTTAGTTTTCAAAAGCACCCTATTTCATGTTTAGAAGTGCCGTGGTTTGACTGAAAAGTTATACAGTCATCCTAGATGTTAAGGAACCTTGACTTTTCTTTATTACTCCCTCCTGTCCTCAGGTTTTGAGTCTTGCTTTATTTAGTCTTTTATTTGTTATATGCAAAGATAAGAAAGGTAAAAAAAAAAAATTAAGCCAAAAAATATATATAGAAAAAAGAAATAGCAGGAAGATAAAAGATCGAAGAATGAGGTCATTGCTTGCTTGTCATCTATTTACATTATTTATAGGAAATAATTCGTTTTATCCTTAAGTTGTTAAGTGTCTACTATGGCTGTAAGCCTATGTTATTATTGTTTTCAAGAATGAGAAGAGTTACACTTGCCCATTTACCTCAGGCTGACAAGAATTGGGATAACTTCTGGGACTTGGGAGAAGAGCTTCAACAAAACCTGTTTGCAGACCTGGCAGATGGATGACTCTTGCAGATGTGAATGCAGATTTCAAGATTTAGTGATTGGTCCACTTTTGGGATATTTACTGAGAGTTAGGAACACAAATGTTGTTGTGAAGACTCAACATTCTTCTAGTTTCCAAGCTCTCTGGGCCACAGGATAATAGAAGAACCTTTGTTTTCAATCTTCTCTTCTGACTCCAGTCTTGAGTTTGGGTCTCAGCTTTTCATGGAGGGCTTACAGGGAAGAACTTGGTGTGCCTGCTCACCGTGCGAAAATTCTCTTAGGGGTTTGCGATTGTGTAGGTGACCTGGTATGGGTTTGGGTTCCAAAGCTAGATATTTGGAGCTTGTGGCATCTACTTCTGCAACAGTTGCTGCACAACTTTGCTGAAGAATTGCCTGTTTGAAATATTTCACTTGCAGCGCTGGCCAATAGGTCTTACAATTAATTATGGTTGTCACTTTTTCAATACCTGCTCCACTAAGATTCTCAAAACTAAGGTCAGCATGCCTGAATAGGAAGGAATTTGTGTGTCTCTTTTATAAGTAGGGTGACATGTTATTCTGTCTAGACAAGGACACATTTGAGAATAAGAGGGAGTAATTGGAAGGGGCACTGGACCAACAAGTATAAGCTGAAACTATCCCAGGAAAATGGTCATGTATGGTCATCTTAAATATGACCCAAGTCATTAGCTTTTGTATGAAGAATACCCATATGATGGAAAAATGTCTTTAGCTTCTTCTAGATTTGTTCAGCATGCATTATGTGTGTGCATGTGTATATGCGTTTGTATATACATTTACATGAACACTGATCATATGTCTATAGCAATGTGGACTGTGGGGTTGAAATAAACCACTCAAGAATGCCTACTTATTTGGAAAATTGTGACCTTCATAATCTCTTTCACGGACTGACTTTAAAACTAAACTCTGTGCATCCAGCCTCTCTAAAATTTAAGTCCTCTCCTGATCCTGTGTAGTATGAATACTAATCTGTTAGTATAATTCTTGTTTAAAAACCTGTGATGGCACTCGTTTTCTGTTTAGTTCTCAAAGATCTGCAGACCTTTGGTGTGGAGAAAGGAAAGTTTGGTGATTAGAAAGGAAAAACAATGAAAACATTTCATTCATTCATTCAGTACTATTTATTGGGCACCTTTCACAAGTCAGTATCTGATCTAGATGCTGAGGATGTACCAATGAATGAAACAAAAGATCCCCATCCTTGTGAAGTTTTCATTATCTTGGCCTGGAGGGGTGGAATGGGAGACAGATAATAGACATTAAAGAAAATGAGCAAGTAGGTTATGTAGCATGCAAGAAGGAAGTACATACTTTGGAAGAAAGGGACAGTAGGACAGGATCAGTGTAGCTGAAAAGACCTTAATCTAAGCCAAGACTTTGAAGGAGGTGAGAGAAGTTACCCATGCACATACCTGAGGGACAGTGTCCCAGGCACAGGGAACAGCCAGTGTGGAAGCCTGAAGTATGTGTTCCATAGATGAGGTGGGGTGACTGGGGGGAGCTGGAAATGAAATCAGAAAAGTGGTATTGGAGTGGCAGAGCATGTAGGACCTTGAGATACAAGAGTACTTGAAATTTCAGCAGAAATTCCATTATATTCTTAAAACTCATTTTAATATTAAAAAAGTTGTCTTTGTGCTCTGAAGCCTGCCCTGGTCAATATAGTGTATGTTTCATAAATAGTGCACTTCATCTTGGTTAATAAGCTTTTTGTGTCGTTTGCTTCTTGTTTGTTAAAATAGCTTATATTTGGTTGTTGCTACTCTTAAATTGTATCCCCATTTTGCAGAAATAGATCAGTGGCTCCAAAGTGGTTCTGCAAAGTGTGAAAATAGTCATGAAAATAGTTATATGAATGCTACAGTTCAGAATGTTCTAAACATACTTCGAGG
Source organism: Procyon lotor (assembly GCA_028646535.1). NCBI lineage: Eukaryota > Metazoa > Chordata > Mammalia > Carnivora > Procyonidae > Procyon > Procyon lotor. The sequence goes on from JAQQSY010004298.1 coordinate 3,951, forward strand.
ACTCAATCCCCCTGCAAATATAAAACGTGAAATTTGTATGTATAAAACAAAGGGAATCCGTGAGAGTGATGAGTTCAAAACAGTACCTGAAGTTGAAATGGAACCGTGCAAACGGAAGTAGGATGATGACTCTCGTAACGCTGTCTTTCTTGAGTTTGCCATCCATCCATTTGCTCCTCATTCCCCGTCATTGCTTGTTATGAAACCGTCCAATAGTGGCATGAAGCCATGGATGTTTTGGTGTCATTTTCGAACAAAGCACAGTAGCTTCTCTGTTATACTATTGAAGTTTTCCAGGACAAGCGCACAATAATGCTTTCCATTACAAAATTAACATATCATATTGCTAGAGGTGGGTAAGAGATGAAAACGCTCCAGTGGCATCATTAAAGGACTCGTGTATCAAAAGTAAGAATGAGTCATATTATTGAATAGACACTCGCCAAATCGGCCCACTAGCTAAAGACAAACTTTGTCCTTAAAGAGAAACCAGAAGTGATTGACAGAATTCCTTTGTCAGACGACCCGGCTGGCTGTTCCCTAATGGCAGTGGAGTAGTGTGTGGAAGAGTGATTACTACCAAGTACATACTAGAAGATATTTCACTTTATGGTTGGATGAAACCACTGAGGTCATGCAGAGAATGAATCAGCTCTTGGCATCTGTTCAGGGAGGAGCGCTTGGTGATGCTTTGTTCATTTATTGTTGAAAACTTGTGCTAAAAGAGAGGAGATTTTTCTTTTGGCTAACTGTCATTCATGAGACAGGAAACGTTGCTCCAGGGGCAGGACTTAACGGAGCACTCGGTTTCAGGTTCATATAGGAAGGTGAGGGCTTCATAAAGAGAAGGAGTTTTGCCTAGAAGACAGTCTGCATGCTACTCCATTCACAGAGCAGGTGCCTTCTGATCAGGAGGAAATGCTAAAAGAAAAAGAGCAAAAACTGGGTACAACCAAATAGCAGCCCCTGGGTGTATGATTGTGCTGTGCAAAGTGACAGGCAGGGGCTATGATACGGCTTCTCCATGCTGACCGAGGCTAGCTGTTTAGAGAAGGGGCACACATATACGATATCATATGTGGAATAAGAAAAATGTTTTTTTCATGATGCTGATGAGAAACCATTTGTCTTATATCAAGTGGCATACCTCGGTAATATGCTCTGCCCACAGGGAGCCATGTCAAGTGCAGGGAGGGAAGGAAGAATGGTTAACAAATAGAACAATCCGCCACAATCTTAGGACTAAGAAATGTTTTCATTAGACAAAGTTGGAGATCCACATTGACCATAAAGGGTTTTAAAGAGGTTATATTTTTGGTAATGGTCAGTCCTTTAAATAATAACCATATTTCCTCTTTGTGACCCATTGAGAGAGTAAGAGCACATAGAAATAGAACTTAGACCCACTCGTTTTGATGGAGAAAGGGTATAAGTGTATACATGGTATTTGAGAGCATGCAGGGAACCATGCTGGGAGGAACCTATGCTTTTAGGATTTCGACTAAAATTTTGACTGGGTGGCAGGGGGTACAGGTAAAAGGAAGTGAAGAAATCTAACAATTGGACATGACCTTTTATATACTTCTGCCTTATGCTTGGCTTCATTCCAGACAAATGGACTTTATACTCAGAAGTTTTCAGGACATAATCTATATTGCCCCTGACCTAACTTAAAAAAATAAATGATCTCCAGTGGTCTTGGATTCTCTTTGCATAGGCCTTCCTCCTGTCTTCCCTCTTTCCCTTTGTTCTTTCCATCTTTAAGTTGGCATCTTTAAACTAGAAGAGACTTTGTGAGCTTATTTCCTGTATCTCTGTGTCATTAGGCAGGTACGTGGGCTACCCAGGGCAGGAGGGATGAGGACCTTTGCTTCTTGCTTAGCTAGCCCACTTGAATGTGTAGGGTAGAGCATGCATTTAAATTTGAACTTTCATTCTTCAATAAAGATTCATTCCCCCCCCTTTTTTTAACTTAGATAAAGATGGAGTCTTTGTGTTTTGTCTAATAACTCTTCCAAATTGATTACCATTATTTACTTCTAGGACAGAAGCCATTCATTCATTATATGTTGCACAAGCACTGGGAGCTGTATGTGAGCCAGGCTCTATGCTAAGTGATATATATAAAAGAGGTGAATAATTAGACATGGCCCTGCCCAGATAAAACAGAGAATCTAGTAGGATATGATAAGGATATGATAAACAAATAAATATATAAGTGCAAAGCAAATGTGGCTAAAATGTTTACATTTGTTAAATCTGGTGGCATATGGGCTGCTATTGTACTTCAGAACTATAGGAACTTCTGAATCTATACTTGAAATACCTCCTAAGTAAAAAATGAAAAAATACAGTTGGAAGTGTGGCAAGTGCTTTCTAGAGGGAGATATTGATAGAACATGGAACTGAGATTTCTTTTGGACAGAGTATTCAAGGAAGACTAGAAGTGTACCTCATTGCTTGCCTGTGTGAGAGGGATGAGGATCATTTGAACAGGGTTCAAAGAAGTCACAGAGATAACTGATGACATGGTTGAAAGTAAGACCTATGACAACAGTCTGGAAGAACTGGGATGATGATCAGTGGGAGAAGTTTACCTGATGCAGCAATTTAAAGCTGTCGTTTTCATAAATTTATAGGGGCTTTTACATAGTCATACTCTCTTTGGTCATTTTCCATGTTCAACAGCAGGCAAGGCAGGTTGCTCAGGTTAGAAGTATGTGTGAGAGGAAAACTGAAAATTTTTTTCTTCAGCTGAAGAAAAATTGGAAGGGACCTGAGAGACAAACTAGTTCAGCCTTCCTATGAAGCAATATCTCTTTAGTGTTCTTTTTTTTTCCTTTAGTGCTCTTAACAGGTGGTCATCAAGTTCTTAGGAGATCCTTTCTGTGCTTCCTCTACTCAGGAAGGGGTGCTGGTGAGGGTGCACTTGCTCTGGCTTACTTTTATAGGCAGGTCTTCTTTCCATCCCATAAATACCCCAGACTCATCTTTCCCTCAGTACTTTTACCACAGGAAGTGCTTCCCACCTAGAATGCCCACCAATTCCACTTACTCTTCCAGGCCCCGTGTCTCCATTGCGTTTCTAATCTGAAAACAGTAGTTTTCCCATGTTACCCTTCTGAAGAATATGGCATTCCTAGAAGTATAGATAGCTTCCTTTAAGGTTAGGCAGAATCAGTATCATGATCTGGGGGGGACAGAGGGAAGTATAGGGTTTGACATTTTCCCCTCCAGATGCTGATATGCCACCCTCTTAGGAATCATTCTTTTACAGCAGTCAATATCTTCATAATCTTTGCTTTATTTTTAAACAGTTATTTATTTATTTTTTACTTATTTTAAGTAGGCTCCACCCCCAGCATGGAGCTCAATGTGGGGCTTGAACTCATGACCCTGAGATCAAGAGTCAGATGCTCAACCAACTGAGCCACTCAGGCACCTCTCATCTTTTCCTTTAGATCTTGTACTAGTTGTTTTGTTTCCTATTAGCCTTTTTGCCAGCTAGGTTTTAAGCACTCTAAATATATGGAGACTTGGCTGACACCTCTGTATAATGCTAAGTATCAGTCATGGAGTGAATATATCGTCATCCATGCCTAATGGTGGAAAGAACCACCTGTTTCTTTCTCACAGACCATTATGAAAGGCTGTTATTTATATAAATCAGATATTAAGTTGGCACAGATACTAAATATTAACATTTTGTAGTTTTGAAGTGGCAGAAAGTCAAGTCTTGGGGGTCTAATTCATTCAGATAATTCTGATCTCAGAAACCTTCTTTCTTTATACGTCTTCTAACTCCTTGCTGTTCAAAGTGTAATCCACAGACCAGCAGCCTCAGCATCACCTGGACTTGTTAGAAATGCAGAATCTCAGGTCCTGCATCAGACCTACTAAACCAGAATCTGCATTTTAACAAGGTCCCCAGCTGTGTTGTACCATGCCCAGTAAAGTTTGAGAAGCATTGCTTTAACTTACCAGAATTCAGAAATTTAGGAGGAGCATTTATTGCCAAAGAGAAGTCAGTCTGGAAATGAAGATTTCCTCAGTCTATGGATGAGATCCTCAGTGCTTTCTGCAGGGTGGCCTGAAATCATCCTGCACATGTCGGAGCTTCCAGGCCTGAAGTTGCCTCTGTAGGAGTGTCCTGGAGTAATTTAAGTGGGTGATACGTGTCAGACATGATAATGATGACAGGAATTTGAAGCAGTTGTTGGAGTGAGAAACTAGAAGAGCTTGGCAAAGGCAGAAAAACATGGCCATGCAATCTAAAACTGAAAATAAAGGAAGATGTTTTTCCTTTATACTCAGAAACAACTTCTGACACTCTAGGCTCGGATACATCTTAAACTTTAATGCCTCCAGAGCTATCAGGTCACAAATGAAACCAGTGGGATGTGCTGTGCATGGAAACCTTGTGGAGGGGTGAGGACCATGGAGGGCATTCTTCATCCAAAGGGAAAGAGGGAGTACCACTCAGCTCACTCAGTTGTTGTCACAAGGTAATTTGGGTCCAACATGGTCAAATCTTCATATTTTTCAAATGAAGCTAAAAATGTAAGTTTGTATGTAAAACATCTCTTGAGTGGCAATTAAAATGTTTTTAGAACAGCACAGCCCAAACAAATTTTATATGCTGCCTGCATCTGTTTTACAACTCTTGTTCTGGAGCGATAGAACATCTGAGATGGTATCAATGCCAGGCTCTTGGAGTGCAGGGCACCAAACACAGGTAGTGGTGTTTTGGTTTTGGTAGGGACCATTTTGGATCTTTAGTAAGTAAAAGAAATAAAAGATATAAAAGAAGGGAGCTGCATTTTTTTGATGGCCTGACCAAATGTATATCTGGAGAACCTTAGTAACTAATGGTGTTTGAAAGAAAGAGTTGGGGCCTAAAGGAATAAAATTTAGGTCCTATAAAATCTGAAAATGGGTTGGGATGAGGGTGAGGAAATGGAGACATGCAAATTTCTTGGCGCACTCAAGCTGGAATCATGCACTACAACATGGCAATCAGGGCCAGGAGGTGGGACCACAACTTGGACCTTCTTGTGCTGGGAGACAAGTATGACTAGAGATAGAATTTGAGTTAGTTTTTTTTTAGCATCTGCTTGTTGATTTGGGTGCCTGCTATTTCAAGTTTGCTGGAATTGGATTTTCAGTTAAGCTTTGTCATGGTAAAATTAACATTTTATACATTTTGAAAGTGAAAACTAGGGGAAAGAATCAGTTTTCTTTCCAAAGATTTATTATGTTTTTTGTTAAAAACTAAGTTCCTCAAGGGTCAGGACTGTTTATTATTTATCTTTACATCCCAATATCTAGCACAGTCTGGGCTAGGGAATGTTTGTCGACCTGAAATGATTATAAAACAAAATATATTTTATTTTTTATCTTGGCAAGTCATTCTGTAGATATCCATTTTCCTCACTGATTTTAAAAAATGGTAGCCTTTTTGAAATATAATCTACATAACATGAAATTTGCCATTGTAGGTAGAATTCAGTGTGTCTTAGTATATTTACAAAGTTGGGCAACCAGTTCCATTCTTTGGAGACATGTCTATTCAAATTCATCGCTAATTTTTAAATTGGGTTACTTTTGTGTTGTATGAATTCTTTTTATATTCTGGATCCTAGACCTTTATGAAATATATGACCTGAAAATATTTTTCTTATTTTGTAGATTATCCTTTTACTTCCTCGGTAGTGTCATTTGAAGCACAATCATTTCTAATATTAACGAAGTCCAGTTATTTTTTTTTTTTCATCCTTATGCTTTTGGTGTCATACCTATTCTTGTTGATCTTCTAATTGTTATATAAGCTATGAAAAATAGAGTCTTGCTATCTCCAACTACTGTTGAATTATCTTTCTCTTCAACTCTGTCAGTTTATACTTATGAATTTTGCAGCCGTCTTTTGGGGTGCATATATGTTTATAATTATTATGTTTTCCTTTTGAATTGATTCTTTTATCATTACAAAATATACTTCTTAATCTCTAGTAACAATTTTTGCCTTAAAATCTATTTTGTCTGATATTAGTATTGCCAATCCAACTCTTTCTTTAGTTGTTCTTTGCATGGTATATCTTTTTCCATCCTTTTACTTTCATCTTATTTGTATCTTTGAATCTAAAGTATCTCTTTTAGACAGCAAATAGTTGGATCAATTAAAATATATATTATGCTAATCTCTGCTTTTGATTAGTGTTTAGCTGGAGAGACTGGAATGTTTATTTAATTTAATGTTAATTACTGATAATAAGGTAGATAATGTCTGCCTTTTTGCTATTTGTTTTCTGTATGCCTCACATCTTCTTTATTCTTCAGTTCCTCTATTACTGCCTTGCCTCGTCTTATCTATTTCCTAGTGTGGTGTTTTAATTCCTATGTTGCTTTTCTGGAGAAGAGGATTTTCATAAGTCTTTATCATTCTTGGTAATATTGTTATGATATTTTTTTAGTTATATTCTTAGTGTTTATGGGGATTATAGTAAAATTTTTAATTTAAAATGATCTAGTTCAGATGAATTTCAAAAGTATACAAAAATTTTACTTCAGTATAGCTCCATTCCTTGCTTTATGTATTATAAACCTATCATTGCACTTTTATAATTATTGTCTATGCAGTTGTTTTCTTAAATCAGATAATAGAAAAGTTTATAAAAAATACATTTATACTGTCTTTTACATTTAACTCTGCCTAGTTAGCTTTACTGATTCAGATAATAGAAAAGTTTATAAAAAATACATTTATACTGTCTTTTGCATTTAACTGCCTAGTTAGCTTTACTGATTCTCCTTATGTCTTCATGTAGATTAGAGTTAATGTTTGGTGTTTTTCATTTGAGCTTCAGGACTAGCTTTAGTATTTCTTGAAGGACAGATTTGGTAGTGACAGATTCTCTCAACTTTTGCTTAAATGGGAATGTCTTAATTTCTTCTTTGTTTTTGAAGGATAATTTTGTTGGATGTAGGAGCCTTGTTTTACCTTTTTATTTGACTGCTTTGAATATGTCATTCCACTTCCCTCTGGCCTTCATAGTGTCTGATGTAAAATCAACTGTTAATGTTGTTGAGAATCTCTTATGTGATGAAAATTTCCTGCTTTTAAGTTTCTGTCTGTCTTTTGACATTTTGACTATGATGTGTCTTGATGGGAATTCCTTTCAGTTTATCCTACTTCTTGGAGGTATAGATGTGTTTTCATCAAATGTGGGAAGTTTTGGTCATTATCTCATTATTCTTTCTGTCCTTTTTCTTCTGGGATGCCCTGTATGCCTGTATTGATACTTTACTGTTCTATAGGTCTCTGAGGCTCTGTTAATTTTTCTTCTTTTTTTTTCGTTCCTAAGGCTGAATAATCTCAATTGACATATCTTCAAGTTCACTGATTCTTTCTTCTGCCTATTCAGATTTGGTATTGAACGCCTCTAGTGAATTTTCCATTTCAGGTACTGTATACACATTTCAACACCAGAATTTTTTTTTTTTTTAAGATTTATTTATTTATTTGACAGAGAGAGAGAGAGAGATCACAAGTAGGTAGAGAAGCAGGCAGAGAGAGAGAGGGGGAAGCAGGCTCCCTGCTGAGCAGAGAGCCTGATGCGGGGCTTGATCCTGGGACCCTGAGATCATGACCCGAGCCAAAGGCAGAGGCTTTAACCCACTGAGCCATATAGGCGTCCCTAGAATTTTTTTTTAAAGATATATTTGTTGGGGTTTCTGGGTGGCTCAGTGGATTAAGTCTCTGCCTTCGGCTCAGGTCATGATCCCAGGGTCCCGGGATTGAGCCCTGCATCGGGCTCTCTGCTCAGCGGGGAGCCTGCTTCCCCCCTCTCTCTGCCTGCCTCTCTACCTACTTATGATTTCTCTATGTCAAGTAAATAAATAAATAAAATCTTAAAAAAAAAGAAATAAAGATGTATTTGTTTAAGTAATCTCTACACCCAGTGTGGGGCTTGAACTCATGACTCTGAGATCAAAGAGTCACATGTTCCACCAGCTGAGCCAGTCAGGTGCTCCTCAACACCGGAATTTTTAATTTGTGTTTTTTAAAAATAATTTCTGTCTCTATATTGATATTCTCTGGTGAAATATTTTTGTATTCTCCTTTAGTTCTTTAGACATGGTTTCCTTTAATAATTTGAACATATTTATAATAGCATATTTAAATCTTTTTCTTGTATCCCCCATGTGGCTTTCTCAGGGACATGTTTTGATTTCCTACTTTATTTCCTGGGTATGGGCGATACTTTCCTATTTATTTGTGTGCATATCCATACTTTCCTATTTATTTGTGTGTCTATTGTAAGTTTTTGTTGGAAAGGAGACATTTCAAACATTTCATGCCAGCTTTGAAAATGAGATTTCCTTCTCTCCCCAGGGTTTGGCATTTTTGCTCTTTGTTGTTATTTTATTTATTTACTTATTTAGG